>JAVTVY010011864.1:0-49983 GCA_036873755.1 Hanleya hanleyi
ATTAATGATCTTGTCTCATTAAATTTATACATAGACAAGACAATATATACAACACAATACACAATAAAAAACACATGAATAAATCAGAGTTTGGGTGAAAACAAGACACGAACACTTTATTGCTGTTTGCCGCCACATAAAAAATATGTATATAATTATATTAAATATTTTAAGAAATAACCCGCCGCCAGTAATTGCTATCAGGTAATTAATACGGCAGCAAGGAAGTGTCGATATCCTCGGGAGGGAGTGGTGGGAATAGAAAACAACTATAGGCCGCCAGCACTGCACACTGAATACGTGTGTCAGTTTATCGGTTATTTATACGAACTGGCCAAGCCAGCCAGAGTCCGCTAAACTTGCATAGAACACGCTAAAGGACTACTGCAAGTCATACAGGACAAACGGCTCACCCACTCCCGAGACAAACCGAACCACCCGTCCGCGTATTCTAATTGTGAATCACAATAGCAATGGAATTTACACGGAACACATTTCAACGAACTGCAAACCGCAGAATTAACATATCTGGCAGCCCAGAAATGATAGTAAACACATGCGTAAATTCACTAGAGCCGCGGTCATTGACTGATCATTAAAATAATATTAACATGATCAATATACTTCTTAATGATCTTGTCTCATTAAATTTATACATAGACAAGACAATATATACAACACAATACACAATAAAAAACACATGAATAAATCAGAGTTTGGGTGAAAACAAGACACGAACACTTTATTGCTGTTTGCCGCCACATAAAAAATATGTATATAATTATATTAAATATTTTAAGAAATAACCCGCCGCCAGTAATTGCTATCAGGTAATTAATACGGCAGCAAGGAAGTGTCGATATCCTCCAAACACCCAAACTCACATACATTCGTAAAAGTTCATTTACGTTTCGTTAATATCTGGACTCTCTTTCCCATGTCTGACGCAACTCTGTACCTTGTCGTGAGGGAAGGAGTAAGGTATCTCTGATACACATCGCTCTGCCAGTCACCCTGTAATTTGATCAAATCAGCGGGAATTCCACATTCCAAAGCAAAAGAAGCCCCAGCTTTCCGGAAGCTGTGGCCTGAATAGGAGGAGGTATCGCGACCTAATGACTCTATACAAGATTTTAATCTATGTGCGAACGCCGATTGCGTAACAATTAAAGGACCAGATGGGGACGGGTACTGGAAGGCGGGCTCAGACAAAGGTACAGGAGTGCGTTTGAAACAGGCCAAGCTAATACACGAGGGACAGTAAGGAGAATCCGGAATGTGTGGCAACGGAATTTGGACAGTTCTCTGTCTAAACTGAATTGTTTTAGAATGCCTTATAAGCAAAATCATGCCCTTCTCGGAGAATGAGATATCCTGCCGTAGCAAAAACATTGGGTTGCCGGCATAGGAAGCAGACTTGGGAAGAAGATTGGATTTTCGCAAGAAAGAGAAAAAGGCAACGAGGCACACATTCCAAAACGCCAAATCGAAAGGCGAACTTAAGTCAATTACACTAAAAATCTCTGTTAAAATATCAAGAGTGATAGGGAGCTTAGGGCGTATATTATCTCCGATGTTTCTGCGTATACCCCGTAGAATACTACAAATATACCAGCTATTTGTTAGGGGCGGGGGGTGCCCACCTTCAAGGTGCAAAATTCTGACAACATTTAAATACTGTTTAATAGAGCTATAAGCAAGACTCTGTGAAAGGTACACAATATACCTGGCCAAATTTTGTAAGGAAATAGGCACAGGCGAAATTCCAATCAAGCTACAGAAAGTTATAAACTTGTTTAGATGGCACAAATATGTGGCCCGTGTGGAATCAGCGAAGGCAGAAAGTCTAAACTCTGAAATTTGTCTGTCCAGATGTCTCACAATAGGCCCTGTGAAGAAAGAACATTGTACGTTTCACTAGTCATATTCATCCTAGGGCACGCGACATTTAAATGAGACCTGGACAGAGCGGAGAAACGACCAGCAGATTGTAATCTCGAAATATGGTCGGCTAATGTGTTCTGCAAACCAGGAATATGACGAGCCGTTATATGAAAATTATATTTTGCCGACAACCAGAACATATAGCGTAATGAGCCCATGATAATTTGATTACCGGATGTGCCTTTATTTATTGCGCTGACAGTGACAGAATTGTCAGACGAGATTATAACTCTCTTATTACTCCAGCATGGAGCCCACCTGGCTGCTGCAAAACTTACAGCCAATACTTCTTTAAGATTAATATGCATAGGTTTCACAGCAGAACAATCTAGATGCCAGTTTACATAATACCAGTCATTTTGATGAAAACCACCCGCACCGGAATCACACGCGTCTGTGTAAACAGATAATATAGGCATATTGTCTAAAAGCAACGATTTGCCATTAAACTCGTGCATAAAGTTAGTCCACCAAGAAAGATCGTCCTCTAAAGATCCTATTAATAGTACTTTATGGTTAGCCTTCTTTAAACTGTTCATGCTATCAATCAGCCGCCGCAAGAATGTTCTCCCGCCGTACACGACTGCCGCTGCCCAGTTTAATTTGCCAATCAGTGACTGTATTTGCTTCTTATTTGCACGCCGCCGCTTTGTAAACTGTTCTAAGGAAAATTTTATATCCACTAACTTATCCATAGATAGCCGTTTACACATCTCAATAGAGTCCAATTCAACACCAAGAAACACTAAGCATTGAGCCGGATCGGTCACTTTACTCCAATTGATCGAAAACCCAAGCTTACGTAATAGCTTGATCAAAACCTGCAATGCTTCCGCGCACTTCGATCTTGTTGTAAAACACAGGTAGAAATCGTCAATATAGGTCACAATACCAGTATACCCCTTTCTTACCATAATCCGACGCACAGCTTGAGATAATCTATGGAAGATGCCAGGTGCCAATTTTGACCCGAATGGAAGTTTTGAATCATATAAATACATATTTTCCCCCTCAATTGGCCACTTCAAACCAGTGACTCTACTGCTTTGTTCACTGATTTTCACCGATCTATATGCGGATTTAAGATCCACTTTTGCCATGAAACATCCTGGTGACATTAGATTAGCAGCATCATCAACAGATTGAAAATGCGAATGACCATTTAGCGTGGCATAATGATTTACTGCAAAGCCCTCTGGTAAGCTACAATCGTGTATTAAGCGAACTCCTCCGTCGGGTTTATCTATAGCACCTAAGGGCGAGACAATAATCGGGCGCTCATTGGTAGGTATATAATTGCCATGTTGAATCTCCGTCAAAACCTGTTTATTCACCTTATCATAATGCTCACAGCCTGGGCTAGCAGATTTGTGATTATCCAACTCAACAGCAATCGGGTCGCTTTCCGGGGAAATAATATCAAAGCCATTCAAAATTCCATTCAGGATAAATTCCCGGTCAATATCATTCTCATCAAGCTCTTCTCGCCATGCTTCGAGATTCAATGTAGGTATAGGGTTTATATCTAGTTTTTTAAACGATCGTGCAAAACAGCTGAATGGCGCTGATCACAGTTGGGAACAGAACATGCGTGCACGAACTTGCAATCTACAAATTTGCATCCACCACGCGAGTTGAAACTTTTACAGATCTCTTCTCCGGATGACGTCATAGGACCTTTTTGTCGCTGATGAGGACGCAAAGTGCGGCCATTAGTGGATGGTTTGTTCTGTTTCGCGAAACGCGGTTGAAGCCAAACCGTTTGTAAATGTGGCACATCAGTCCCCCACCTAAATAAGTGTTGACCTTGCAGCTTCCTGTAATCTCGGTCATATAACCAAACAGATGCAGATTCGAACCTGGCTAGTAACTGGTAAATTCTCGACGTATATGCCAAATAGTCAATCACGCCCAAGTGATCTAGGATTCCTTCGGACTGCAATTTGTATAAAATAGCCAAATTCGCAATTGACCACTGAGGGACAGTTAAGCTCTCTAATTTTGGTCTCTGTGGTCCAGTTTTCAAAATAATCTGGCTCCCGCCATCCGAGTTTAGCACTACTTCTTCTGCGGACAGAGAGCCATCGGCAAAATCTAAAATATCTAAAAAGTTACTCTTACCGCGACTTGCAGTTGAAGCCAAATAGACGTGGGGGTCCTGCCAAGAAACTTGCTCCCTGGGTACATTGTTCATGGCACTCTGTGGCTGACCGGAGGGCGGCCCGACACCGACGCTAGACAGATTAGCTTGTGCAGCGCGTAAGGTTCCAGTTATCTCGCGCACAAAAGGGTCGTCTAACCGCTCAGCCTCGGTTACGTCACTACGAGGTACCGTGGTCCCAGATATAGTAGTAAAATTACTGGCACTGTTCGAAACAGCCATTTCGTCAGTCAGTTTTTTGACACCTTTTAATATTAGTTTTTGCTGACCTCTCGGAATTTTTGTGCAGGCTATGTCTTCTTCAGCTAAAAGTTGCAGTGCTTCCAATGAAGTAAAGCCATCCTTAGCCAACAATTTAATGGCATCGGCAGAGATCTTGAAAGATTTAGCCCATTTTTCCACCAAAAGCTCATCACTTTCTATAAGCAGATCATTTTCGTCCGCCATGGTATGAAATAAAATAGAAACTACTAAATAGAAAACAACTATAGGCCGCCAGCACTGCACACTGAATACGTGTGTCAGTTTATCGGTTATTTATACGAACTGGCCAAGCCAGCCAGAGTCCGCTAAGCGTATTCTAATTAGCTAACTTGCATAGAACACGCTAAAGGACTACTGCAAGTCATACAGGACAAACGGCTCACCCACTCCCGAGACAAACCGAACCACCCGTCCGCGTATTCTAATTGTGAATCACAATAGCAATGGAATTTACACGGAACACATTTCAACGAACTGCAAACCGCAGAATTAACATATCTGGCAGCCCAGAAATGATAGTAAACACATGCGTAAATTCACTAGAGCCGCGGTCATTGACTGATCATTAAAATAATATTAACATGATCAATATACTTCTTTAACATTTTATGACCCATATTAAGCTATGACTTCATTACCTCTAAAACGCTCTGATAGATGCATTATACACATTTACATCCAATATGTTGGTCCGTTGCTAACAGCTAACTGTGCCTAGATTAACAATTTTAAACCTTGCGAATGATTCATTTGACAGATGAAGCCATGTGCCTCTGAAATGAGGCAAATAATTCCACCATGTTTTCGGAATCGAATAAATTATGCCAGATACAATTTAATTTAACTAGAGGAATTGTCCTAGATACAATTAAATTTGAATAGAGGTCAACGTTGAAAGAAAAAATATTCGAGCTAATGGCGGTCATGGTGACCATCTTGAACTTTTAAACAGCAGAATTCGAGTTAGCATGTTCAGAAACATAAATTACCACATACCTACTTTAATTCGCCCATGTAGGGCAAACATTACGGCCACACCAAAATTTCTACACTATCTGTGACTTTATAGTCTGTTTGAGGTCAATTTTGCACCTATTTGCATACTCCTCCTAGTTAAGAATCATGAGTTAATTCAAAATGACAGCCATGCTGGAATAAAAAAATCACGTTATCCCATTTTTTTTCTTCAAAATGTTGCTTTCCTCTGGACAAAAGTGTGCAAAAAGGGTTTTATTTCACATCAAATCATTATTTCCTAAATTACTATGTATTTTTTAGCATAACTGAGAAAAAAAATAAGCGAGAAATGGCATGACGCCTTTAAAGCGGGCTTTCTGGTGTATTTTTCTGATATAGTCCAGCCGTGTTAGAGTTAAAGCGAGTAAGGGTATAAATGTGTGTGTTGGAAATAAAAATTAAGAGAAAATATGCCATCCATCTTGAAAAACGAGTACCATCTTGGCTTTTTAAGTGGCTCAAATAATTTTAGTGGAGTATGACCAGATGAAAACATTTGCATCAAATTTCATGCTTTTGAAGTATTGACTTGTAAAAAGACAATTATTCGCCTCACTACAGTAAACAAGTATTTAAGCAACGAGTATTTCATGTAAACCTTACAGCAAGAAAAAGGTGGTGTTTTCGTCATGAAATTGACAATTTTTCACGAGTTAACGGCCAAAACTTGTCTTCCAACAACCTCAAGAAAGTATTTTCCAAATATTTTCAAAGGGTGTGATCCTTTACTACTTTTTCTCAAAATAAACTATTACGTCGCGATGTCCATGTGGGGGTCGTCTTTCCTCTTTATGGCAATGAAACCGTCCCAAAACTTTCTTTCGGCCGCGGTACGAATAAAGTTGTTCGCCGACCAATAATGCCCACGTTAAGAAAAGACCGATCCCACTGCAGGGAACGATCCATATGGACCAGCGTTTTTGGACGTTGGGCCGGTCCAACGCGTTTATCACGCGAAACTGCTAAAAAAATGGGCCAAGTTTTGACATGCCCAGTAACATTGTAGAACTACAAATCATGCAGTTGTTCATGTGACACATTATATGAAATGAACATAGGTAAAGTCGGCTCCAACGCAGGTTCTATATCCGTACATCTGAATTGATAATAAAAAAACCTTTTATTCAGTATCACCTGAATCCATGGAATACAACAATGAAATCTGAATAATCACCAATTACTTTTAGCCAAACGACTTTCAGCGAAGCGCCAACGACTGATGAGCCGACGCACCAATGCTGCTCGGTAGCTGTATTCCATCCTCAACAGGAGCGATCCTTCTATCCGACATTGAACCAACTATTGTATGAAGAGAGAAGCGTCCAATGATGTCATAAAGACATGATATGTTCTATACCGGTTCATAAAATTCTAATATCTGGTCATTCCGCGCGCATAAGTATTGACGGGAGTTCGTGGTTCGCAAAGCTGTTCTGGACGTTAACTGTTAATCAAAATATCCAAATATTGAATACGGCGCCCTTCAGGCATCTTGGAAACCAAAGCATCCATGGTATCTCATCTCCTCATTACTACAATTACTCGTTACCGCCAACGGTAATTTGTAATTTCGAAATCGAAATTCCGCATGCAATTAAATCTAATTGACCAGGCTATATCAAAATGGTTGAAGACAGAGATAACCGGAAGGTTGTTTACTTATTAATCTATTAGATTCCAATGTGATGGCCCCTGGTGTTGGTGCAAAGGGGGCAAGTAATCCGAACACTGACTTGCAAATAATCATATACACAGGGAGTCTATAGAACGATTCACTATTGTGTTCAATATTTTAAAAAAATCTACACCGTTCAACTCATAAATGATGCAACCGTTCTCTTTAAGATGTAACTCGAACTACAGAAAAACTTACCTTGTTGAAATACAGCTCTTGTGAATATATCAACTCTTGTGGAATATTCTGGATGTTCTGGATGGCTTTGATCACGTTACTGTGAGGTGGCATGAAACAGAAGATCTTTTATAATCCATCTCTTATGTGTGAGTGTGGCCATGGAACAGTTCGCGTCATCGTACTGCCACGGACACTACAATGGGGATCACCCAATTAAAAGCGTCTGGTCTGTCATTCATTACTCAGCCGTCGTTCATTGAAGAATATCCGCCTATTTCATGTTCCATATATCTGCATTAGCACCAAATTTTAAAAGAGAATCATGGTATACATAATCACAGGCTAGTTTCCTGCAAGAGAGAAGCTGTCAATGATAATCATTCAATGATGCCGGCAAGACATAATGATGTTCCTAAAATATCAAATCCGTATCGCTGTTCAGTATTCTTAATCCATGTGATATTCGTAGCAAAGTCGTCATCTAGAGAATGATGTACCTCAGTCACGCTATGATTGTGAGTGTTCATATGAGCACCATGAGAATCTTGAGGTACATGGATTCATACGGCCCCTAGATCCGGGTTAGTCGGAATTAAACACAAGGTACCCAAGAGATTTCAATCAACCTTCAGTTTGTAGTGACGTTTTTCGTATTTCCGCGATGTGGGACTCCATACTCATGGCAACATTTTTGAATATGGGCAGACAATAGCTGTCTGGCTGAAGTTAGGACACCCTTTGAAGTTCTTAAAGTGATCGTAAACCCTCAAGTAAAGTTTCCATCAAAAGAAAGACCATTGCAAACAGTGTGGGAAAATATTTATTGTAATTTTTTACGATTTTATTACACAGAGTAAACTGCAAATAAAGCATGGTATTCTATGGTGGTCTGTTGCAATCATATATAGGTCCAGTGGAGTCACACCTTAAGTGAGCTGCCATTTTGGTGAAACATGCACATTGGAACAGTGAGTCTGTGTTGAAACTCGAAGTATACACACCTTAAGCTTGAATCAAGCATTGGAAAGTGCATGCACAGTTTGAAATATATGTATTAAGGCAGTGTGACGTCACTGGACCTAGATAAGTACTTCTTGCCAAGTTCCCTATATCCTCTTTAAACATAAAATGATTCAAATTTAACATTTTTTTACATGAAATGAGACTGTATTGAGGCTAATTTTTTTCAGCCATACATGAATTTGTGAATCACACTATTTGTTTTAAATCATCCAAAAATTTGACAAATCGTATCGCCCTTCCTTCTCCGAGGATATCGGCTGTGGAAAGTCGTATTAAGAATAGCTATCCCGTCAGAGGGTCAAAATTGGTCATTTTTTATTTCTTCATTCTTCAAAACTCGTATTAAGAATAGCTATCCCGTCAGAGGGTCAAAATTGGTCATTTTTTATTCCTTCATTCAAATATTCGCTATGTCGTCTAAACTTTGGTGAAAAAATAAAATCAAAATTCAATATTAGGATAAAAAATTTCGTTTCTGAGGCAATGGAAAAATTAAACAGATTGTCTTACAGGTGGTCCGATATCCAACTGGGAAGAGATTAACCTTTCACACCACTGTCTACTGTAATTCATTAATAGTTGCCTGAGTGTGTATTGTATTGTTAATTGACTCGCAGGAACTGGCAACCCTAATAGTCTGTCGTAAGAATAGAACAGCATTTTGCATGGGCGTGGCTACTGTTAAATTTTCCTTTCCAAAACTCATTTCCGCAGTATTTTGGTACGCTAATTATCTGGAAGTCCTACTCATTTACATTAATCTACCCCCATCAAAACCATGCAAACATCCGTATTTTTGATTTTAATTATAATATATACATCTCAGCTGAACAAGTTTTAGCAAGTTTTAAAGTTTAAACTTGATTTTAAACCGCCTTGATGAATAAACTTAGTGTAATAGTTATCCAAAATAAACAAGAATGCGAGTAGGTCCCATGACGCAGATTAAGAATGTATTTGACAGTAGAATACAAGCACAAAACTATACAAATGTATAGCTGGACACATTTTGCCAGATTTCTAGCCTTTCATTTTTTTTTTTACAAAATCAGAGATTTAAACGCTTATTTCTCCAAAAGTATCCATGCTACGCTTTTGACATTTAGCATGCTTGTTACTTATAAGGTGATCTAGTAAACACTATATAACTTTTTGTAAGTTCGGTTTAGTTTTTTAATTATTCAACTTTTAAAACAAATGACCGTAAAATAGTACGTTTTTTCAATTCATTTTAGCAAAATAGCTGTAAAAACAAAACCAGGCAAAAATAAGAAAAATGAGATAAAGTTTACTAGTTCGAGTTGTCCTATCAAGGTATACTATCAAAACTGAAAGGAGATCAGCAGTTTTCATGAAATTTCAATTGAAAAATGGACGCTATTCTTTTCATTTGAATTTTTTAAAATTGAAATATTTTCTACACAGTAGCAGTGTCGGTTATACAAATCATACAGTTGGAATCCCTGTGATGTACGCTTTTATAAAATATACAGTTTATTATGGTTATCCTGTATATTTATTGATACAGAAGAAAAATTGTCACGGGGGTGCAAAAACTGCCTCAAGCGGGGTAACTATCCTTAACATCTGGCCTGGACGATCATTATCTTTGGATCAAGCTCTACTAGAAAACGTAAAAATCCAATATGGCCGCCATGATGACGTCAGAGTGACTTCATTTTCAGAAAGGCATTTTTTTGTTTGTGTTTTTTTCGCCAAAACGGCATAATAAATTAGTAAATAATAATCTGATGTGAAATAAGATAGCTTTTGTCCACTTTTTCCTCACAGAAAACTAACGAAGGATCATTTTTCTGATACCTCACATGGCCGCCATTTTGCATTTACCCATGATCCTCTGCTTGGGAAGTTATGCGAATAGGTTCAAAATGACCCCAATATGATAATGTAACGGAGTGTCAGCTCTCAAGTTTTTGTTGTTCCCGGCTTTGGAAAGTTGAGATGGCTTTGAAGCTGAAAATACTGCTATTTTCCTATTAATTCAGCGTTATAGCCATTCGCTGGCCACGTCACCGCATCACATAATATTTTGTAAATAACCATGGTGACCCCCACTCTTTTCCATGAAAATGTTTAATTATTCACTGATAAACCATTACTGAATTTTTAAGCAAATTTTGACTTTGAAAGTTCGAAAGTGATCTTCAGGCTTAACTCAACTGAAACAGACAGATCTACATTCAGAACCAGTTTACTAGTTGGTATTAGGTTGAAAACAAAACAAGGACGATAACGGCTCAAATTATCTTCAATGCAGTATAAGGGATATGTTCAATTCTGGGTTACAAAATCGGATTGTCTCGGAGACTCGTAACTTATTCTTTATCTCGCTTTGGGACTGTGTGGACATCGTGGAATACAAGATCATGATTCATAACCAAAATGACTTGAATCTTTATTTGAGAAAAAAAACACAGAAAACAAAATACTCTTGCAAGCAACTATAAATTTATTTCGTGCGTAATTGGATTGTTTTGTGAATTAGGTACATGTATTTCGATTATGGACGTCAAAATTCTCCATGGATGACAGTTAATTCTCCATGGATGACAGCTAATTCTCCATGGACAACAGCTAATTCTCCATGGGCGACAGCTAAATCGCCATGGGCCACAGCTAATTCTCCATAGACGACGGTTAATTCTCCATGGACGACGGCTGATTATCCATGAACGACGGCTGATTCTCCATAAACGACAGCTAATTTTCCATGGACGACAGCCAATGCTCCATGGATGACAGTTAACTCTCCATGAACAGTAGCTAAATCTCCATGGACCACAGCTAATTCTCCACAGACGACGGTTAATTCTCCATGGGCGACGGCTGATTCTCCATGAACGACAGCTAATTCTCCATGAACACTAGCTAATTCTCCATGGATGACAGCTGGATGCCGGATCTAACGCCTGTGTTTAGCCAACGCAACATATAAAGGTGGAAAAGATGATGGCATACTGACAAAAAGTAATATGATCCCCTGGTCAGTAAGGTATTTAGAAGAACCAAAAATGATTCCTGGGATGATTTGTATCTCAGATACGATTTTTTGCAGGTGTTCCTGTGGACATATTCAATGGCATGACCATACGGTCCCTAGTCCGGCTTGAGTGAAGTATATATTTTTTAGCACAAACTAGTTTATTACTTGAGAAGAGCTGCTGACAATTTCCAATAACGCCAGCAAAAACATCATGATCTTTCTATTAATTTGTGTCATGGCCATGCGTTTTTTTTAACCAAGATAGAATACTTGTGTTCAGCAACGGCTAAGCGGCCACTACACGATTAACATGTTTAGAGAAGGGTTTTTCGAAAATCGTTCGTTTATTTTAGTCAAGCATTTTTTCTCGATATAAAAGCTGAGATCGAATCGAGAATTATTTTTTTTTTGGCTGGCATATACAGGTAGTAGGCCAGAATACAACGTTACTCTTCGTGAAGCCTCGTTATGCGTTTCTGTTTTTGATGTGTAAAAGTCATAAAAGTGTTTAAGTGATAGTGAAGTCAACAGTGCAGTTTACATTGCGACAACGAATTGAGTTTAAATTGCGACAATGGCTTAAAGAGAACAAAAGTTGGCGAAACTATTGCCCCAAGATCAAGGTGGTCGGTGTGGTTGCGTCATCTGCCTTAACCATGTGATTCAACGTATGGGAGTTGTTGTCTTAATAGCATCAGTGACAAACGTTGACCACTTTTCCTTTGCAAACAAACTAGCTTGTTTTGAACAAAATTTTAATTATTGGATTTTGGAGTCACACGAAAAAGGTATTTTTTAGTGTTGATGCGTACATGCAGATCAGGGTGTACACAGGACAGAGTATTGTCGTCTACGTAGTTATAGAGTTTACATTCTTTGATAAAATAAAATATATCATTTTAAAAGATACTGAACAATGGTGTCAATTATGGGACCTCTTTTTAATCTCGGACCAGGAACTGAAACAAACACATAGTTTGACTAGTTGCTTGAGATTTGTAAGGTAACTTCCTATTAATTCAACTTCGTCGTTGGACAGTCCGCACTCTTTAACTTTGTCCAGTAACAGACTGTGAGGGAGACAATCAAAAGCCTCAGACATATCCATAAGTATGGCAGCTGTATATTTATTTTTCGTCTAAGACTTTTTTTCCAGTCTTCAACAAGACGAAGTAAGGTAGTCTGACAGCCAAATCCTTTTCAGAAAGCGACAAGGAAGGTATGAGTAATACTGTCAAAATGGTTAGATAATACTCTGTAAAACCTATGCGGGAAAATGTGTTGGGAAACAAAATCTTCCCCAACCTCGCCTCGGCGACTCGGTTAGGATGTATTCTCGAGTGGAAATTTTCATCCCATGATCCCAAGTTATATGGGATTCTCTTATTCTCAAATACGTCAGGGATAGCTGGTATTATGCTAACCGGTCTATAACTCCTTTTATCTAATGGATCGTTCATTTTGTTCATTGGAATGACCCTCGCCTGCTTCAGTCTGTTAGGGAAAGTTTGGTTTGAAAGCTTTTGTTAATTAAATTCGTCATTGTAGGTGCAAGTATATTACATCCTATATTCAAGATGTTGTCCATGCTTGTTACCTCTTTAGAGCTAATTTATTTAATGTACTCATTTGTATTGCTGAATTTCATGGGCTGAAAATTAAAAAGTCAGTATGGTTTACATTTATAGCTCGAGTACTAGGATGGGGATCTTTAGTCACATCAGTGCCTATATCTTTACCTACATTTCCAAAGTGGATGAATAGGGATTTGCAGACCTTTGTCTGCTCAGGAATAACTGTCCCGCATTCAAGTAGTAGCCTAATATTGTATTACCGTGACACTTATTTTTATTTGATAGGAACGGTTTTGTGGTTGGATTTTGGTCCCTCTCAGTTCTGTAATTTCCCAGTTTTGTTTTGACTTGAAATTGTTGTACTTGTTACACAACATTCTTTTCTTGCAAATAGCCTTGCGCAAATTACTGTATGTGGTTTGTTTCTCGGGGAACCTGGTTTTGACTGGGACATGAATTTCAATGACTTCACGTCACTAAGTATATCGAATGACCGATCACAGTTGGTGTCGCGTAATTCTGAACATATAACCCAGAAATGAAAAACATCGAATCGAACTCCACCGTTAAAGTTTCAATGGTACATTGCTAACTCAGATGATGTGAATGCCCAGATAGCACACCAACGTTGGCCCAATGTTGGCCCAATGTCTTCACATTGGTTGGCCCAATGTTGGCTGCCAACGTTGGCCCAACGTCTTTTTGCTCGTTGGCCCAACGTTGGCCGGCCACCGGTGGCCCAACGTAGGCCAGCCACCGTTGGCCCAACGTTGGCCGGCCATTGTTGGCCCAACGTTGGCCGGCCACCATTAGCCCAACCTTGACCAGTCAACATCCCATTGTTTTGAGCAAACATTTGTGTAGCTTGTTGTTGCTTATTGTCACTTAGAGAACTAAACACTCAGTTCATAAGTTTCTTACAGAAAGAAAAAATTGTTATAGAGAGTTTGTATTTCACACGGGTTTGAATGGGGTTCACCTGCTCGAACAGACGCCAGGCGGATATGCGTAACAAGAGGTAAATGGTGCATGCCCACGTCGCTTTTCTGGACGTCACAAAGGCAACGTCATAATGTAATGATGTTATATTTGTTCGTTTTATGAAGCCACGTCTTCTTTACCTGCTCGCAAACTAGCGCCGCCTAGTGTGGCTGGTGATCCCAATGGGGTTTGAAATCAGCAACTGTGAGAAGCAGATAATCCAGCGACCGAGTCTCGTATCTCCAGGAACACAATTGAACGATTGTGAAAGAAGGGAAAAACCCAAAGAAATTCAATTACAACTATAAAAACAATTTATTCCAGCAGAACTGACACATTGGTACATGGAATGAATTAAGCAACATAATATACTCCATTAGGCTAGGCGACAAGAGTTAAATTGCACCCAAAATACATTTGTTTCAGGAAATCATACAGCACATGGTTTAAGGACATCAGATTTCAACCTAATGGTCGAGAAATTCTAACCACCACTTCTGTGTTTCAAGAATAACACAAGATATGATGAGTTTGGTTCAGGAAAATTTAAAAAAAAGATAGAAGTGGTTAACTCAGCATAACCCAAGAAAAAAATGTTGAATGAGGTCCGAGTCATGTGCACATCTTCATGTGGTGATGATGTGTTGCAAATTTCAAAATAATCCAGCATGAATCCTTTTTTCAATGATCAAGGGGTATAACTCAGATCGGGTCAAAAGGTCACATGCACTTCATATGGTGATGATAATGTGTGGAAAATTCAGAAAGAATTCAGCACAAGCTCATTGACGAGGGCTTATTGTTTGACGAGTTGCATTCAGAAGGAAAGGTAATTGGTCAAAGTAGTTTATTTATAATGAAGGGGCATAACTCTTTGACAAATGTCAAATTGGTTCGAAAAAGTCACATCTTCACATAATGAAGATAAAAGTGGTAAATTTGGAAATAATCCAGCAAAACTATTTAAGATTCACAAGATGGACTGATGACGTCATACCATATGTCATAATATGTATAAAAAGGTCCTTTCGGTGTTAGATACAGTGACAGAAAATTTTGAAAGAACAAAATATTCTAGATGCTTTTGGAACATACATGTAAAACAATAGTTCTGGAAGTAGGGGTAACGTTCAAATAGTCCAAATTAACAGTCGAGAGTTAATGTTGAGTTCTCCTGTGACTTCTCCCGCCTTCTCGGTCATGAGCATATTTCAGCCAAGTCTTCACGACGCCTTCTATCTGTGAGTCACTCGCACCACTGCACAGTGGATTTTTTCTCACAGCATCTGTAATAACAAAGAAGAAAAATGGGTTACTATAAATTACAAAAAAAATCATTATGTGAAATGGTGCAAGCCCCACACTGATGAATGAAACAAACCTGCTTATAAAATGCATATTCATTGACTTATTTAGGTAAGTTTGAACTTTTCATTAGAATATGTTGAGCATAATCCATAAGGTTGCAAATTATTAATCAATATGCAGAAGATAATAAACATCAGTAAATGTCTTATTTATGTCTATTTATTTGTTAGTCTAATTTCACACTATGGTATTCACAGAAAATCCTGAAGGTATTTAGTGGTATCCTTATACCACGAAATTACTTGACAGAACAATACATTATCGATGGTTGGAAATTATACAATGCTGAATGGACAAAGTTTTCCTGTGTAATAAGTAACACAAATATACATGTTTTTTACTTACTGCAAACAACTGCATTTAGCCCAAAAGACGAGAAGCCTCCCCATCCAGTTGAGCTGCCTTGCCACATCATTGGACAGCAGCTTCGTCAATATTCGTCTTGTCGTATCTGCTGTGTCAGAGCCCCCAATAGCGGATAACAAGGATACCTGAAAATAAACAGAAAAAGAATATCACTACCTTGTCTGATCAAAAGCCACCAATTAAACTAATTTCTTTTATAGGCATTTAGAAGTCGATGTGTACAACACAAGGCTCTTCTATGAATAATAACTTCTTTATTACTGTGGAGCTGACATTTCATTGGAGGTATTTCATTGGAAGTATCATCAATGAAACATCCGTTACACAGCTTCACAAAAGTTGTTCTCCATAGAATAGTTTTTGTTAATGCATCACTAATTAATGGGTTATAACAATGAAGCCAATGATTCAAGTGTCAAATCAATATATTCAAGAAATGTGGTCTTCTATGAGTCCTAATAATATCAACTTTGATCATTTTACATAAGATTAAATTTATTGAGATTAATTAATAGGTCCGAATACTTACAATCTGTTTATTCAATAAGTTGTCAGCTTTCAGTCTCTCCTCCAATTGGTCAATGGCAGCCATGTTGACAAGTGGTAGGTCGATGTTGGCGGGATCACATCTACTGGCTCTTACATGCATATGTTCTGCCATGCGATTAAGGAGTCCGGTGTTGTGGTCGACTTTATCATTCAATTCGACTAGCAATTGTATGATATGCCTTTCCGTTGCTGCAATGAAAATAAACTCAAATATATTACTTGTTGTGATAAAAATAAACCCTCACATACTTAATACAAAGCTGTGTATTATATATACATTATTAGCATATAAAATGAATGGACATTTGATGAATATAATTAAAATAAACAATATAAATAGTTGCATATATCCGAATATAATTTATTAATTATATTAATTCATGTTGGAAGTCAATACAATATAGTTGTGACTGAATCATGTGCATGTTCCTGTTTGCAGGAAATCATCTAGCCATATTTTACAAGCTAAGATAACTTACGTGTACACGGAAGATCACAGGGAACTGGTCTTGGTACAGTAGCAGCCGAGGACGGTGTTGATGATCTGCGTGTAGTGGTCTCAGTAGCTGGTGTGGTGAATTGTGGTGGATTAGCGAATTGTGGTGATGTCCGGATGTTGGATGAAGTTGGCCTGGTAGTAGCTGAACCTGGCATTGATGATCTGATCATGGTTGATGCAGTAGTTGGCAATGTTCTTGATCTATCTAATGGTGGTGGAGAGTGATGCTGTGTGGTGAATGGTGGTGGACTTGATCTTGGTGGTGAATGGTGATGAGCTGGTCTGTTGTGAGCAGCTGTCGATGTTACATGGACCATTGGCGAACGCCGGGTAGGAGTCGATGTCCGTGATACGGGTGGCGAACGCAGGATTCGTCTCTTTGACTTTGTTAGTTTCGACGGCATCGGTGGAGGAGATGGCAGATATCGACGTTGGAGAAGTCTCTTTGGTGGGTTCGGTGGTGTCGCTAAATTTTCATCAATCGATGAATCTTCTTCGCTATCCGAGTGAGCATCATACTTCTTGGTCTTTCTAAAAAGCAGATAATTTAAATACATAAGTAAATCTAACAGGATTTGCAAATGAATATCAAAACTTGCAAATGAAAAATCTAGTTCCATTAATTTCACTATAAGGGGGCATAACTCAGGAAAAACAAAGCAAACTAAAAATCAATAGAAGAGCCAACAGAAAACTGGTATCAAATGAGAGAGAATTAGGTTTATAGTTGCATTCAGAACTGGTCTTAAAATGTATGCCCAGACTTTTTACCAGATTTAAAGGTCAACCCAAACGGAATTTTTTTGGTCTAAAAATCCTTAAAAATCATAGTTCATACTTCACTTTGTATGAAAAAAATATTGAAAAAATTCTAATCTGATCAGAAACACACGTAATATGGGAGCAAAGTGGGCTTTTCCACACTTTCACAGCTGGGTTGATGACGTCACGCAGGGAAGTTGCCTGAGAAAAAACAGCGGATAACATGGAAAGCGAGTGCAGTCAGAGCTCCGGTTCAGATGTCGATTCGAGCGATATCAGCTGCTTAGATGGAAATATTTTTCGCCAAGAAGATGAAATAGACATAGAGGAGGATGATGACGGGCAAATTAACAGTTGTTTGCAGACCAACGGCGGAATTCAGCCCTATCAATTTGAGCCGTACGGCTCCGATTCTGACAGTGACAATCACTCTGACAACGTGGAACTCGACGACAGGATTCGGAGAGGTCGTTTGTTGAATACAGATTGGTATGCAACTTGACTGGAAACCTTATTATCGTCATCTATAAGACCAAATGTCCATATATTTCAAACTGTATTGAATGTAGAACGATTCTGTGATGTAACGAACGAGCACATCTGTGTTGTTATTGTTGTTACTGACCGAGGCAGCCTTTTCGAAGGGATAAACTCCGGGATTCGGCAGTATGGACAGTAAACTGTTGATAACTCTACTGATATACGTCCGACTTGAATTTTGTTTGTTTTCCCATAATCCCCATGAAATACCAATTTCAGAATTATATAGTTTGATAAAAAAACTTTGGACATTCATGGCGAAAAGTAAGCCGTGGTGAGTGGATCGGCATTCACATTTGCTCAATTTTCGACAAATTACCTCAATTAAATTGAAATCGAATGATATTCCCACAATCTCAAATGTCAAGGGATTATGAAAGTATAATTATCACTTCTGTATCTACAGCCATTCACTCCAATTGGTGTTTTTTATTTATTTACTTATCAAACGTATATATATTTATGAAAGATCATTTTATTATTATTATTAAATAGTATATAATTTAGATAATTTATTTGCGTGAAGTTTGTGCCAACATTTGGCTAAAAACGCATACATAGAATGAATAAAATTGAACATACAAATACAGACATTAAGACACATTGGAACAAATGGTTAAACGTGTATATATGAAATAGAGACTCATCCAGTCTAACCTGTAGGTGCTCAAGCAACAAATGCCACGCGAGAGCGAGCAGGGCATGTACAGCCGTCCCCCTGCCCGAGGCCTCGCTTGCAGGCTAGGTTCGTTCAGCCGATGTCCGTGATAGATTCTCCTTGTCCGATTTCTTTGCCGTCACATTCTGATTGTTCTTACGTTTGATAGTTGGAATAGCTATTCTCTTTAGTTTTGGTTTGTACCCGAATTCAACTGCTACGCTGTAGATGTCCTCGAATGATGTCTTTCTGTCAAAATGTGCCGAGCAAATTATACGAGTACTGGCTCGGGCCCTCTTTCCACACTCTCGTGTTGCGTACAAATTTCGTCCAATTTGCAGCGATTTTCTCGTCTTTGGGCCACAAATGAATACTAACACCGTCATCTGTAGTAAAACTGCAACCTCCCACTACACAACGTCGCGGCATATTTAAAAAATGATGCCCCGATACTCCGAAAATCTCCAGAAATCAGCAGCTACATACGACTGTGGTATACGGCTTTAACATAGAGAATACAAGACGGCTTCCCTCCGTGACGTCACAGCTGGAATTGACAGGAGAGCGATTTTCACCTTTCAAACGGCAATATCTCGCCAACCAGACTGCACAAAATATCATTATTTTCAGAATCGAAAGGACTATTTTTTTATATTTTTGACCTCAGAGCGTTTGGGTTGACCTTTAATATTTGCGATCACTCACAGGGCAGATGTCAAAAGTTTGAAGTATACTTGATTTAACATAGAATATGTGCTTACTTTCTCTGGCGCTTTCGTGGCTGTTCCTCGTCAGACATATCAGATCCCCCTTCAGTCTGTAAGTCAGACTGATGCTCTGATGTTGGAAGTTTCTCCACATTCTGTAAAAGTTTGTAAAATTATGCACTGGTTAAAACACAAGCTTGACAAGAAACGAGTACAATTACATGTGAATAGTACATTGTACCATCAGCAATACTTTTAAAATGAATATACAATGTGTACCACATAGACCATGTCAATAATAATCTGATACACTTGACTTAAATATGTAGCTCTAGTACGAAATATTTTAATTTGTGATGTAGATAGATATGTCGTTATAGAGCGTTTCTCAAGAAAGGTGCCACTGTATGACTATCCATTAGACTCGCACATCCTTGGGATTTATAAGGTTCTTTTAAATGACTTGTCGGGTAATTTGGAATATATTCCAGTCTCGTGTGTATTGAGTAAATGTGTCTTCCTTCCACATGACAATGGTTTTGCAGTTATACCTCTCCTCCATCATGGTTGATGAACATTTAGGATTATGCTTAATCTACTATTCTGGCTCATCAATTTACTCATAGTTAAGACAATTTTGAAAAAGAGCTTTTTATCAAAATTGTAATGAAAATACCAGCATACTTAATAAAATTTCAAGATCAAATAATTTGTAGGATTTTGTTTTGTTATTCCACATTAACAGTAATTACATTTCATCATTTGGGTCATTTATACATGTTATTTTAGTGAGTGAATATGATTTAACATCGCTTTCAAAAACATCTCAGTTGTATCACAGTGCGCATGTCCTATTCTTTTCACTCGGGACCCCACAGGGGTTTCTTTTTACACCCGGAAACCATGGTTCTTCAGGGTGGAGATTATCAATCCATTATTACTGATTATGTCATAAGCTAAATCAACTCACAAGTATACGAATGACGATGAGCCGGCATTCGATCAGGAGATCTGTGCGATGAATAAATACGTGTGCAGACATTCTGTGTCTTGACACAGGATCGAGATGACAGACTTTACCCATCTGAAAATTGAAATGTAGATAACTATAGATACATGTACAGGCTAGCATGTAGCTATAAGCATAGCAATATATGGTAAAACACATTCTCAGTTTTCTATGTCTTGTTCAGTGAACCAAATTTATGTCTCAGTCAATCGCATTAAACTCAGAAATAATTAAATATCACCAAAATATTCCTTGACCTCTATGGGTTGTTTTGGGGCGGCAAGGTTGACTTGGGCCGCATCCATTTTAGCATGATAATTTGAAGAGATGTAGTATCTTTCCCTTCGCCAAGTTGTAGAAATTTATCTCAAGTTTGAGCTAATGAAGATTTTCAGTAAAAACCTGCTACGCTCCATTGAGGCCTGGGTTAAAAACCCCCCAGTTGAGCGGGTGGCAATTACGGCACCATAATTGACAGAACAGTCGATCTTTTGTTTAGAGCCGCTGTTACTTCCGTTGTACCTAAGAGAATTATGGAATGGCCATTTACCAACATTGCCTGCAATTTCTGGTTAGAGATTTCTGGCTGGAGAATTCTTCCCATCAAGACTGGATGCGAGATAATCTAATTTAGTTACCTGATCGTCATCTCATTGTACTAGCTGAATTTCCGCTGGTATCGTCTTTGTTGCGCATCGCAATGTCGAAATGAGTTTTGTCTGCCAGCCGCCTAGCCCGGTCCCCAGCTCCCACAATGCTATGGCGTAGTAGGAGTCTGGCACGGAGTGTCCAATGGCAGCCTCCAGCGGGAGATTCAACATGGCGGCTGCCCAGGTTATAGGCATAGGACGAGGTTAACTTCGCCGTTTTTCTGGTAAGTTTATTACCGGCAATTTATGCCGTCGGGATACAACGATTCCTTGTACACCACTCGTCATTTCTGTATATCGTAAAGCATTTGCCGGTCAATGATTTATGTCGCAGCAGTCAAAATAGCCCATGTTGTTGTTGTTGTATGCAATAACATGTGCGAGGTAAAATGTACGCATTGGGGGAGGAAAACGATCTCAAAATTCGTCCAAATACATACACAGTGGACGATGCCCTATTTTTGTCGACTCAACTTTCAAGCATTTGACACTGACATTATCCAACCGCCTGGTTCTTTAGGGAAAAAATCTAAAATGCCAGTAATAGGCCTGTCACAGATATGGGGGGGGGGGGGCAGTTGCCACACTCAAGAATATTTTTCGCTCTTATGGAGACAGACAGTTGGACTGGTGGAGGAAGCCGGAGTACCCAGAGAGAACCACGGGGATTGGGGAGGGGAAGATGGGGTGAGGGGGGTATTTTATTTTGGGTTGCATTTCTTGGGATGCATTTGATTTTTATATTTATTGTTTCTCAAAACTCATGTATGTCTTTGCTAATTTCCATAATGTTTACAATCCTCCAGTTTTTGTCAAAATATATCCAATTGCCCGAATATTTTTAATACTAAATTCTATCTTAATGATTATGCACAACGTCTGTACATGGGTTCGTGTACCGACTGGTATCACTGTTCCTAGTATCTAATATTCTCAAATCATATGAATTTCCAATTCTGTACTATACTAAATTTTCTGATTCTGCAGTAGCTGTACATTTTTCAGCAGAGTGAATTAAAATTAACTATTGAATATACCCAATGAATTACTGGACTCAAGTCTTAAGTTTAAAGCTCTTTAAAATACCGCTGTTGTCAAACATATGTTTGCAAAATTTTGTGGCAGTTTATTTGTGTTGCCCATGACACAAACTTGTCAGTAATGCAGTTTAAAATCCAGCTGGTATGTTGTATGTTGTTCCTAAATACACTCCATGTCTGCATCGATCATTGATTAAAATGGATTGCTTGTTACCGATGAACATGCTTTATACTAACTCATGCCTATCTTACATGTATATGCACTGAGCAATTAGAATAATATATTTTATAGAGAGCTTAATTTAATAGTGACTAATCTATTGTTATGTGTGAAACAACCCATTGAACAGAGACACATCAAGACCTATCACATCAACAACTATTGACATAGAGAAACTTGGAACTAGTGGCTGGGGGAAGGTGATAATGTTAAAATGTAATTTCAAATGAAAATTAACCCATGAGAAAAACTGCAAACGAAAGAACAATTCAAACCGTGTCAATGATTTTTTTCAACTGAGACAAAGTGAAGAGCATTTTACATTTGTGGTTTCTTTTAATTTATTGCTTAGAAATTGTTCTGATATGATGTACTGCTAGAATAAAAGATCAGTTTTCCCCATGTTCACTTTTAATTTGGTACCAATTTCAATTAACATTTTATATGGTTATTATTTTCATTTCTTTATTTACAGGCAGTCATCTTTGACCATTGCTTCAACACCATGATAGTTTCCAGTATTAATTCCACTGGTATGTATGAACAAATTTCACACATACATGATATATTATTTAATTAGTCCAGTAAAATCTCAATGATACATAATCATGACAATTAAAGAAGTACTTGCAATTCTTTTGAGTCAAGGAATAATGCCTGGCATTGCTGTTGAGCTAGAAACCGTCCTTGATGAATTGTTCGCCTGCCTGACACACACAAGTCGGTGGTTACATGTGTAAAAGTCTCTATGCCAGATTTGTAGCTGATATCCAGTTTGAACTGTAATACATCCTCTTGTGTCTTCTTGTATCCTCTTGCATCGATAAAGAGCTGATGTGCCAGAATCTGTGACCTGCAGGTTGGAAAACAATGATATACCAGTTCATTTTATAGCGTCAGGACTCATACGGAAAACATCATTACCGGTACATTATAAGTCGAGGGCAATTTAGAGAATGAATACTATGAAAACTTAAAGAAGTCTATGTAGAAAGCAAATCATGAAAAATGAAAACAATTTTGATGGATCTTAATTGGCCATGAATGGATTGTAACTCCACCATGTTTATTTAGTGGATGTAGTCACATATAAGCATGACAAGAAGCTGTGAATTAGTATATGATTGTATTACATGAATAACCTCTCAATGGTTCAATGTTTTGTTGAAGGGATTCATATCGTAATCAACCAATAGCTGTATTTTGAATAAAGAAGTTGTTCCATAATTTTGCGAAAGAAATAGATCCCAATTAGAAATTTAAAAACGCGGCCTATTCAATTGCTTTCCATTTTAACAATATACAAAAATATTATTTTTTTGTTTTTCATCGATAACTATTATGATGGTGAATGTGCAGACTTGAAATATCGTATAATTATAGTATTCATATTATAGTATCTTGATATTATAAAATACCATAGAATCATAATATTAGTAGGATGAATACATACCTGGTACCAGCTGGATTAGGGATTTTGTGGCATTATGTGTCACAGTGTGAGAAAAGGATTTTGGTACAATGTTATATTTATATGGTGTAACGGTAAAAGTAACCTTAAACAAAACTTATGTGCTGCAGCCCATAAATCAATCAAGAATTAATTTTAATTCACTCTGAAATATTGACTGCTTACTAGCTGGAGGATGGGAAACCTTTACAGCTGGTACAGAGATACATGTGGTTTGAGAAACAACAAACTATGATTTGATGCTTATTAAATCTTTTATACATGATATACATCTGAAGTTGCACCCCAAACTAAAATACTCCAATGAAATTGAATTGATTCACAGAAGTTAGGATTTTTCTTAAAAAATCCAGGCCGCTGATAACTTGAAATGCTTGATAATATTATCAGAAAATATAAGTCGTCCATTGTATTGGTATTTGGTCGCTTTTTGAGATAGTTTACTTTCTCAAGTGAGTGCATTTACCTTGCACATGTTATTGCATGCAACAACAACAACGTGGGATAAATCATCAACCGGCAAATGCTTTGTGATATACAGAAATGACGAGCGGTGTACCAGGAATCGCTACATCATGACGGCATAAATTGCCGGTAGTAAACTTACCAGAAAAATGTTAGGATTTTAAACAACCAGGCTGCTGATAACTTCAAAGAACGAACTTCAAATACTTGATAATATTATCAGAAAATATAGGCTAAGGTGTCATCCATTGTATTGGTATTTGGGCGATTTTTGAGATCGTTTTCTTTCCCGAGTGCATTTACATACATGTACATGTACCTCGCACATGTTATTGCATGCAACAACAACAACATGGGCTATTTTGGCTGCTGTGACATAAATCACTAGCCGGCAAATGCTTTGAGATGTACAGAAATGACGAGCAGTTTACCTGGAATCTTGATATCATGACGGCATAAATTGCCGGTAATAAACTTACCAGAAAAAAGGCGAAGTTGACATCGTCCTATGCCTATAAGCTGGGCAGCCGCCATGTTGAATCCCCCGCTGGAGGCTGCCATTGGACACTCCGTGCCAGACTCCTACTACGCCATAGCATTGTGGGAGCTGGGGACCGGACTAGCCAGCCGCCATCTTTTCGCGTTACCCGCGCAAAGCACACTGGGAACTCAGCCAATGCGCGTTCTCCGTGCAGTCAATCTCCCAGCAGGGTTAATTCGTGTGGAAATTGCCCGGTAGTGTTTTCCAATTAAATCTCTTGCTCTGGCCCTTGTTGACAGCCCTGTTTTGATTCATGCTTTTCTCGTTAAATAAAGAGAAAAGACAGGAAGACCAGTTGTATCCATGAAGTTAATTAAGCTTATGCCTCTATATTATGTAATTTGTTTTGACAAATCAAAGAACAATTTGTATTTTATTATACGATCACAGCTGTGACGTGGGCCTAATTGGAAGATTTTCCTATCTGCAAACAAGAATAAACAGATAGGTAAATTAAAAATAATATAGGTCAGCTCCAGTCTAATTAAAGTTAAATCCTATCTGTTCCCCCGTATTTGGCCATGTCGCCTACATAGCGACATATACAATTGGGGAGCATTGATAGGATGTTAATTTATTAAGAATGAGTTCAGCTCCAATTTTACATAGATTTTGAACAGATGTTTCAACCCTTTAATCACCAGACTGCAATTTTATCTCAAGTATTGCGCCATCGGACGATTTTTTTAATGTAATTCCCTAGCCAAGGCCAGTTTGTAATTAAGTCTCTGAATTATTTCTTTACGAATTATTCGCTTCTCAAACAATGACTTTCAATTTACATTATTTGACCATTCTTAGGGTGAGTGAGTGATTGAATAGGGTTTAACGTCGCTTTCAACATTTTTTTTACCTAGATCACGACGGGGAATGGAAGGGAGGGGAGGGGGAGGGTTTGATTGACAATTCTTATAATTACATGCGTGCATATAAATGGTAAAATTTTGGAACCGAAACCGGGAACTAACATTAATATTCTCGAATTCAATCTGCTCCGTGAACTAGAAATAATACATCATCGCGCGTTATCGTTCTTTCCCGGTATTTGTGATAAAATATATTTTACTCAATGGATATTCTCTCAAATCAAGAATTATCATAGTTTATATAGCATATAGGGCATCCTAGCCCATAAAGGTAGAATTTCCTTCCCTAGTTCCAGGGAATAGAGCATAGATTACGCCTCACAGCTTGTACACACATTTCCAGGTACGGTAATTTACACTGGACGAGACGTACAGGATCAGAAGAAACTAACATGGTAACTTGCAGATCGGTGCTATCCGGCCATTTGGGAAAACCAAAACTACAAAACGTGTGGAATTGAATCGAGAATTGATTATATTGATATTGTGATGTCTTGTTATGCGTGTCGAAGAGGAGAAAGTACTGAAATTATGCATGTTTGTTAAAATACAATTGTCCAATATCAGTTTGAAGTGATGAGGGCATCATGAAGTGAATCAGTGAATTGTAGCCTTTTTTAGTTTTATATTACTCGAGCAAATGAAAATAAAATGATGTTAAGATGGCTATAGTGTAACAGTAATTGTGTTCGTGTTGAGTAAAACAGTTGGTTTCGCGTGATTCTGAACATATAACCCAGAAGTGAAAAACAAAATTAGGTATTCATAGACAGTATGTTACAGTCATCGAATCCCACCGTTAAAAGTTTCAATGTTAGGTTGCTAACTCAGATGATGTGAATGTTTGTTAAAATTGTCCAATATCAGTTTGAAGTGATGAGGGCATCATGAAGTGAATCAGTGAAATGTAACCTTTTTTAGTTTTATATTACTCGAGCAAATGAAATTAAAATGACGTTAAGATGGCTATAGTGTAACAGTAATTGTGTTCGTGTATAGACACGAGATAAGACATTCAGTGCTCAGTAGTGGTCTGCATCAGTAAACGCAATAACTCACATACCGTGGTTTATTAAAGAAAATAGGAGTGAGTGAGTAGGATTTAACGTCGTTTTCAACATTGTTTCAGTCATATCACGACGGTGCCTACATGTGCCAGAACACGAGAGTGTCCACAACTTTCCTATTATTCTGGACACTGAAAATAGGAGCACGTCCTTCAGGTATTATGTACGCGACGAAGTCTGATTTCCCGATTTTTAGAGATGCTTCCTGAATAGCCATCAAGCGCTAAGTGGCCATTAATCCGAAGCTTCTTTCCCATACTTAATAATGAACACCCATTTGCTGCTTGAACTAACCCTCAAAGTAAATCCATTTCTTCGGCTCATCAAGAGCATGCTGGGGTAGAAGAATGACAATAAAGACAATAGAGAAACAGTACAGCATCCTCTCCAAAGTAGGTTGCTTTCTATGGTTGGAGTCGCTCTTTCGACCATAACAATGGCTATCTTAACGTCCGATGTTTCCGAGTAGAAGTCGATTGAGACGAGACGATGTCTTTCTACGTGAGTAGTCGCATAGTACATCAACCCATTAACACAAAGAAGTGATATCGTTTGAAGCTGAGAGTACAAACTTCGAATTATGTGGTTTTCTATTATCCAGTCCGCGAATAATTCCTTAGTTGGCCTTGAAGGTTCTTTACTGGGGTTCATTACCTTCCGTTAACCCGAAGTCCCCAATAAAAAATCCGACTTTTATAGAAAAATGAACATATATATCAACTGAGACTGAATAATGAATTTAGTACATGTATATCCCTCAAAGCAGCAGTTCAGCTATCATACATACATTTCATACATCAAATACATACATTTCATCAGTAAAATTAAATAATTAATTAACATTATAATTATAATTACTAATAATTAATGATTAATATTAATAATATTAATTAACAAGATTAATTAATTCAAATTAATTAATATTAATTAACATTTCATTAAATACATACGTTCATACATTTCAGCTATCTGTTTGAACTTAAACGTCCAGTGTGTTCATTCTTTTCTAAGACAGCATATTGAGTACATATTCTTGACTGAACTCTAAAATCCCATCTCTAAAATCCCATTCTCTCATTCAAACGAATATGATTTACATAAACAACATGGTCAAAATATACATTTTGGCTCCAATTACACCTTCCATGCGTGTTTATTGAAACCATACGAATAACAGTCCAGTCAGTAAGCACATAAAATAGCCAAGATTGTGTGCTTTGTCATACAAGTATGAAACTTTGCACACTTTCAAAAAAAACATTTTCTGAAAAAGTGCCAAAAGATCAGCGCTCCCCTGATGGCCCTTAGAGACCCTACCTGGCAATACACCCAAGAGTGGCTTTCAGGCCGTTATGCTAAACATATTTGTCTAAACATGGGGAACTAGACCTCAGCGTATTGAACAGGATGTACGAATATCACACAACAATTATTAAGTCAGAAGTGACTCAGTGTTGCTTTAACTTTACTTTGGCTTCAGGAAAATTTTCTTCCTTAGTGCATTAGGTTCATTACAGATACTTGTAACTGGCACTGAAACTGCCCTCATATGTCCAAAGTAAAACACCGTACTGCTGGTATCTTCTCAAAGTATCTGTATTGGCCATATGCACTAAAAACTTACTCACATCGAAATAAACCCATTTAATGGGTGAACCGATCCAGCAATGTATCCCTGATAGGCTTTTTGTCCATAATAGCGAACTTAGTGGCCAAATTATCTCGAAGTGTGGGACAGAAAGTATGATACCACATTTCATTCAGTAGGACTGGTGGACGTTTCGTCCCCGAGGCCCGCCCCCTGTACAGACCCTTTTGTCTTTGATATATGTTGGCATTTGTGGGAAGTTGATGCTGCGTCGACATCGGGCCTTACGGCCTTACCAGTGCGGCACAACTCCAAAGCAGGGAACATTCTCAAATTAGGAAACATATTTCCTGAACAGGAAATCTTTGGCAAATATTGTTGTTCATTCATAAATTGCAAACAACACAAATATTATACTCAAATGTCATCTAAAATAGTAAGTTTAGTATTACAGTATTTTCGTTATTTTGGGATAACACTATCTTAGAATAGCAAAAATTCTAGTGCTGGAAATTTGGTCGAGTCCCGTGCGGGATTCGAACCAGCGACCCCAGAGTCAGGCACCTAATCGCCAGCACTGTATGTCGGCGATCTAAACCATTCGGCCAACTCGGGACTCGACCAAATTTCCAGCACTAGAATTTGTGCTATTCTAAGATAGTGTTATCCCGAAATAACGAAAATACTGTTATACGATCACTTTCTAAATGATAAAAAATATATCTATTCAGCTTTGGGAGCTGTGTCATTACGATCATCAGAGGGGTACTGTATGTTCGCTTTCAAGACTACCGGTCTGCTACCTCCTATTTATGTGGGAGGCCCGTTGGCCGAGTGGTTTAGATCGCCGGCATACAGTGCTGGCGATTAGGTGCCTGACTCTGGGGTCGCTGGTTCGAATCCCGCACGGGACTCGACCAAATTTCCAGCACTAGAATTTGTGCTATTCTAAGATAGTGTTATCCCAAAATAACGAAAATACTGTTATACGATCACGTTCTAAATGATAAAAAATATAAGTTTAGTATAGTTTCATAATACAGAATAATTATTTTTTCTCATTATGGTTTCAATTGTTCAAATAATGCTATTATTAAATTTGGATCCTAATTTTCTCAGTCACTGCACTTCTCTGCACATTGACCATCCACACAAAGATAGCTCACTTTGACCCTGCCGTCACATGATCAGTGTCTTGGTCGTTAGCCATTGTTAGCCCGAGATATTCCAGTCTGAATATGATGGTTTCCTGAAATAGAAACATTGGTCAGCCCTATGGTGGGCTAACGATCCATTGAAACCATAATAAGAAAAAATAATTATTCTGTATAATGAAACAGTACTAAACTTGCTTATTTAGAGGACATTTGAGTATAATATTTGTGTTGTTTGCAACTTACGAATGAACAAACATATTTGCCAAAGATTTCATGTTCAGGAAATATGTTTCCTAATTTGGGAATGTTCCCTGTTTTGGAAAAGTTTCCTGTTCAGGAAATATATTCCCCAATTTGAGAACGTTCCCCGTTTTGGAGTTGTACCGCACTGCTTACGGGCTTTAGATGACGACTTTACAACGACTATTATGGATTAAGAATACTGATCAGCGATACGGATTTGATATTTTTGGAACATCATGATGTCTTGCTGACATAATTGAAAACTGTTGACCGCTTCTCTCTTGCAGGAAAGAAGCCTATGTTTATGTATACTATGATTGTCTTTTTGAATTTGGTGCTAATACTGTTATATGGAATAGGTCTTTGGATTATGGACGCGGATATTCTCTAATGGACGACGGCTGGATTCTGAATGACGGACTAGACGCTTGTAATTACAGACTAGTCTTTTGTGTTAAATGCCGTCATTTGCATCTGACGACGATACAGCTCACCAGTCTCCAATGTACGACTTGTCACAGCGAAACAGCTCACCAATTACCAGTATACGAGTTGTCAGAGCATTTCCATCATAGCTCTCTAGATTTGTATCTAATACCGCTTATGCCGGTGCTAGGGGCCGTGTGGTCATATCATCCAAGTTGCCACATGAACAGGTACAATAAAAGCGTACCTGAGATACAACACATATCACGAATCGTTAGATTCTTGGTATGTGCTTTAGAATAGGTTAACCAGAAGACTATTCTGTGAAGTCATGTGACGCAGTCAGTATGTCGGCACCTCTTCCCACTTCCCTTATATGTGTTGTAGACAATACCAGACGAACTCTTGATTTTGGTAGGAAAGCTATTACAACAAGCGCTGGATGAGCGCAAAGACCTTCGTCGAGGCAACAGGTTCCGTAGGGGAATACATCGCTGAATAAGATAGGGCCAGATGCCAAGCTCAATTTTGTATTTGTTGGACAATAACTCCACCAATGGTAATTAACCTGGGATTGAGGGTTCCCCAGTAGCATGTCCAGCCAGGGATGTGGAAGTCACATTCCCCGCACATAAGTTTTGTCTAATTTCACGTGCTTGAAATATTGGGGTATGGAATAGATTATATTGATGGAAAACCTTGAATACTGCTTGAGACATCAGGCCCCTTCCCAACCCCACCTCCCCCTGAGAGGATGCCCCCACCCAACTCAACACGTTAGCGGCAGAAGTGACACCCTGTGTGCCTAGTTGTACCAATTTGCTTGTGATTTTGTGCTATAGGCCCGACACATCAACACTTCATATTTTGTATGTGTACCTTTTACCGACACTTCGTTCTGATCTGCATCAGCATCATGTGGTGAGGATTCAATGCGCTGGTATAATTTTGTATACTAGTGTTACAGGTCACCTTCACCATACTGTATCAATGACCATGGACTTGTACACATATCACATTCATATTGAATGGTGATGGCTGATGAGAATATTGCCCATATGGAACAAATGGCTGGATTCCAGCAAATAAAAGGTTCATATTAATCATAAACAACATACAGTTAATAATATTATCAAATAATTATGTGTATTCCTTGTCGACATAAATATATTACAGACAATATTATGACTGAATCATGGTAACAGATATACACCTGAATCACACCATTTGTAGATCACTGTCAGGTTATCGCTTAACATTTAACAATCTCTGAAAATGGCGGCATTTTAATATCTGTCCAACCTGATATAATTTACTGGCTTACCTATTCATAAATACGTTTTGGCTAAGATCACATTATGCCTTGTATATATATTGTGCGTATGGAGCTGTGAAGCTATAACTAATAGCAAAATATACAGACTAAATTGTGATTCCTACTCGGATTTGCTTTTCTTCTCTACAATTGAAGTAAAATGGTGTGTTCTTCTGCATTTTGACAGAATATTTAGACTTTGAAGATGATATGTAATGATGCCCCAAAATGAAATGAATTTTCCGTGTCATCTGTCTGTCTGTCTCTCTGTTTGCCCATCTTTCTTGTCATACCACATATAAAGCTGGTGATGGATCAGAAGCCTAATGAAATTGACTGACCTTCACCTGTTTTATCGATGTCAAATTTAGCATTAGCAATAAGTTTTAAAGGAGTGAAGATAGGCTCTCCAAATTCATAATACTTATGCAATTGGTGATTGACTAGAAGCCTATCCCAGTTGACTGAATCTATTTTCTCAGGTTATATACTGTATATTATGATATAACATGAAATATAGCTAGACATTCGAAATTGATACCACATATGCAACCGATGATGGACCTGAAGTATATGAATATGACTGGCATTGAACTATTTTCTCAAGGTAAAAAACTGTAAGTTAAGTCACATCTTAACTCCTACCATACACCTCAAATCTAACATTGTCATCATTGTGTTGTGGCTGTGGTTTTTCTTCCAGAACAATTTAGCGAATTTTGCATGTGTTTCAACAGTCTCATAGTAACTTAAACCATGCTGTATCGGTTGAGCTGTTGAAATAGCCTTCATTTCCTAGCTCTGACATACTGCATCACTGTCGAAATATGAGTACCAAGACAGAGTGATAGATCACACAGCCAGTGAAGGTTCCCGATTTACATTGAATGTCGTTATTGCCTAAGTAGTATTAGCAGCATTTTACAACAACAACAATTCGCTGACTTACAGTGAAAAATTATAGTGAAAGGTATCTATTTTTTGTTGTTTGGCATTTTTATTTGCTGGCATTGTTTCAGATAGAATACAACAGCCTAATTCATACAATCAAGAATAAAAAGGGGATTAAAATCTTTATGTTCAAACTTTCGTAGGAAATATAAAAGTGGCAATTTGAAAATTTATTTTTATTCGATTTTTTAATGTCGGTGGGCCCATGAAACGCAAAATAAAGTTGGCATTGCTTCACACTGGGTTTCAACCATTGGTGAAGAAATCCCTTCTACCAGGGATGATTCCTGATTGCTCATCCTCCAGGGGTATCTGCCCCCCACTCTGTCCCATCCTAAAAACAATTGCCACCCCTAATAGGGGATGTGCCCAAATTGGGGAGATCTAAAGCCCTGTGAGTACCGAATTATGTGTTACAAAATTGTCTGGGGAAATGCTCTTCGCCCGTGTTTCACACGAGCTTTCATTTCAATTGTGTCCAAAATCATTGCTTCAAACCCTATTGGAAATCACATGAGTCGTGGGTTCCCCATATGACAATTATTTGGCGGAAGATTTCACGTTGCATTCCTAGACCTCCGTCTGATCGACGGAGGTAAAAATCATGAATAATTTTTGTGTGTATATTTTTTCCTTTAGTTCACCAGACTACAGTAGCAGGTATTTGCAAATGACAACAATAATCGTTCACATGCCAGAAATAATAGAATGTATTGCATGTGTCATTTTTAAGCTTATGTATCGACTAGTGGTGAAAAATCTCTCCCTCAATTCCTTTCTTTGTTAAATTTATATGAAAGACTACACAATGGATTAAATCTGTGTATAGTAATTAAACCATTCATGTGAAAACAACACAGTACATCTAAGGGAAATAATTTTGTATTTGTTTCTTCAGAGCAAACGTTAACAAATATAGGCTCTGGTGATTTATTATTAGGTAAACTTGCAAAATAATTCGTCCATAATGTGTAATGTTGAAGAATATTTGTGTCTATCCATTGACCCGTCAGGGACACCTTGCCAATTTCGCAAGGACACCATCAGTCAACAAAGAGGCACCATTTCATTTACAATCAGTACATCGTGTGTCAATTCAAAGGTTACCTCGCACATTTGTCATCTATTCACCCAAATGTGGCCTCTATTCGCCCAAGTACAGGATGGCCGAGTGTAGCGTAAGAACGATAGTCCTTGGATTGTTCCACCTTCTGTCACCAGTGAGTTTGTGATTTCACCGAAGTTCTCTAAACAAAATAGCTGGCAGTCACGATACGATTTGACACCGAATACTGTACTCCCTCTGGAGGCGGACAGGGTGTATAGGACATCAAAATATCAAAAAAGACACCAGATGAAGGGAAAGCAGTACTCTGTCTATGGGAAATATATTCAAAACTATTTCCCTTGTTATGATACTTGATCGGACGATACTTGATCGTACGTGTAAGCCCTGGCGTAATATTGAAATTCATTATGTTTCGGAATTACAAAGAAGCAACTTTGTCAATCACGGGTGAACGTACGTGGAAGAATGGCCAACCCATTCAATGGTCAAGAGTATTCTGTTGAAGGACCACTGCTTTTGCTTGATATCCCCACGGTAGTGGAAATGGAATGGAATTCCCCTGAAGTCCGCTAAAACTCTCACAACTTGTCTCTGTCATGTGATATCCACACGGGAAGGCACAAAAATGCGCCCACCGAAGCCAAATACATTGCCGTTGAGGAGAGCTGTGGCTTTTGCGACATAAATTGACCAAAAGCTGACCAAATTAGAGCTGAACAGCTATCTGTGGTTGGAACCGTTACGGGCAATGTATATCTTTGAGATTTTCTAAGGAATAGTCGAGCTTCCACTGACCAATCGCAAATGCAGATACACAAAAGCTACAATAAAAATCAAATCGCTTGGAGAGGCTGGACATCGGTGTCGGTTATCGAATTGACCATTCCCTATTATCGCGATTCTCGTAAACGTTAATAGTCCAGGGACGGCGGAACAGGGGAGGCCGGGGCAGACCATGGTCCCCCCAATATTTTCAGAAAAAATACCTAAAACGAAAACATAGTAGAGAAAGATAAAAACGATAAACGATAGAGTTAAAGTGTAAATGTGGTACTTTTGCAAGTTTACGTCATATTAAATATGATCTTCCAAATTATAGGATTTATACCCTGTTTCTTGCTTTACGACTTTGATTTTAACGATTTCAATGTTATTAATGTGAATTTAGGGCACAGCGCCACAAGCGTAACTTATAATGGAACTATTAACCACGTCACAATGCAACAATGTTACAAATTTGTTCAATTCTCTGCACTGCCGCGACGTCCCGCAGCCTGTGCAGGACGCTCGATCTATGACGTCGCCAAATTTGAGAAAATTTGAGTGGACGCGCTTGGTGGTATAGCCCTGTTTTATGAGTTTCTGTAATACTTTTTTTTGTGACGTTCATTAAAATCGTCACATTTCACATGCAAAAGCAAATGCTACTGGGCGTTATATGTATACGCCATATGCAGGTCACACTGGAATATTACTGTCTAGAAAGACATGGATTACGATGTCTATATTATAATCATTAGGCAGGACAGTGGTGATGCGTGGCGTAACTAAGTTTTCTTTTCAGACTACTTGCTTAACAGATAACAGAAACTCGAAAATCCGGATCATGGGATGGTGGCTTATAGTTGGATGTAATTTGAATATCGACAAAAGCAAGCTGAGCATTTTTGGCTGCTTCCGTAACCAAGATTGTATGCCGTTTACATAGGAAAAACTATTTTGCATGTTACGGTAACCTTTTTCAAACCGAAACATACACAATACAATTGTTCTTGGAATTTATCTATTGAAATAAAAACATCAAAAATATTGCGATAGTCAGTTACATAACAATGAATTTGTACAATGAATAACAATGTAATTGATTAACCTTACCTGGCCTTGGTGTGTGGGGGGGGGGGGGAATGGGGGTCCTACCAAACTTTCTGCGCTATCTCCGGAACGACAAAAAATGGAGAGCTGAAACTCCGTGACGTTATAGCTTACCATATTGGGGTCATTTTGAGCCTATTTGCATAAGCCCCCGATCAGAGGATCATGGGTAAATTCAAGATGGCGGTCACGTGGGGTCCCAGAAATTTCTTCAAAATTTCTGCTTTTCCGCGATGAAAAGCGGACAAAAACTATTTTATTTCACATCACATTAATATTTACTAATTTATCATGCGATTTTTGCGGAGAAATTGCATAAATAAAAAATTCGGAAACTCTGACTGAAAAATCAACCAAAAAATGTCGTTTTTGAAACTGACGTCACTGTAACGTCATCAGAGCGACCATCTTGGATTGTTTTTACATTTTCTGGTAGGGGTGCACTCCACACTAGGCCACGGTTTCGCACAAATGGCCCCTCCCTAATTTCATAATAAGGAAGGTCGCCTGTTTTGGACAGCATGGTAATTCTTCTTCCCTTTCTACTAGCTGATATCTATAGTATCACCCTGCTGGACGAACCATTTCTTCAAACGAGGATATAACAATTGCTTGCTTATCGCATCTACGCGCCTCTACAGAGTTAATCGTTTCCGGAATTGAATATCTGGCAGGACAAAATCCTCACTTTTTCGAGGAACGAAAATGATGATTCCCTTACGGCGATAAAATTTTACAAAAAACGAGTAGGTCGATCCCCAGTTTTTTCCCGCTTTTTAAAATGCCCGTTGGACGGAGAAACTTTCAGAAGTCTAACAAGAAAATCATTTCGTTTGTTTTCTCTGGATGGTGGGTCGAATTTGGCACATTTCCGTACATTTTATGGAGTTTTCCAGAAAAGTTGAAGAAGGTTTAAGGAGGATTGAACGTCTTTCCTTTTCAATTTGAATAGCTCACTTGTCTCCTGGAATAATGGCATGGATGTGCCCATTCAGAAAATATATACTTTCACAGAAGTTTTGTTAAAGATTTTACATATATTTAAGGCCGAAAACCCGAACCCATGTCTATTTTAACTGCACATCATTTAGGTGTGGAATGCACCCTTAATGTAGGCGCCACTGCACGGTTATAATACACGAGTAGGCCAAATATTGTATGTTCTCCTGCACTACACTCGTAAAAAGCGCTTATTCGGACCTTGTAATGACTTGATATGGAACGAGATCGTAAAGTTCATTTATCTTAGTCAGAAATGTTTCGATTTTATGCATACTACATGGTATGATAGCATTGGCCTTGCATATATGCTATTTAGACCTATACAGAATTACCTCCCCTTGATTAGGCATATACGTTACGATTAGTGACCTGTATGTCTCATTATTGTCAATGTGAATGTCAAAGTGATTAATTTTCAATACGGATCACACCAGTGCCCTGGTCTAATTTGAATGACATAGTATTATTCTGGTGTTGTCCCTTTGATCTCGAAGTTTGTACTCCCATCTCCCAAACTTTTGGAAAAGTCGGAATGAAATATTATTGACAATTTTGCTCGAATTTCAGCTGTTTTTGCGTTTATTTTGCTTCTAATGCCTCAATCGAAAGTTGGTCAACGCTCCCGATCTTTGTACATGGGTTTCATTGTCACGGTCAAAGCCTAATGCTATGATATTCTTATTGAGCTCGTAAACTTGTGATTTTTTAGCAAAAGTCGCAAAAACGAAGATGGGGTAATGGGAAAGTGATTGACGGAATATCCGACAAAACTGCATACTACAAGCAGGTGTCGCATACCAAGAAACTCGCAATGACTTCCATATTGGCATAGCCTTGAGAACTAAAATTCTGAGAAAACACCCTAGCCTTAAGGGTGCACTCCACACTAGGCCACGGTTTCGCACAAATGGCCCCTCCCTAATTTCATAATAAGGAAGGTCGCCTGTTTTGGACAGCATAGTAATTCTTCTTCCCTTTCTACTAGCTGATATCTATAGTATCACCCTGCTGGACGTAACCATTTCTTCAAACGAGGATATAACAATTGCTTGCTTATCGCATCTACGCGCCTCTACAGAGTTAATCGTTTCCGGAATTGAATATCTGGCAGGACAAAATCCTCACTTTTTCGGGGAACGAAAATGATGACTCCCTTACGGCGATAAAATTTTACAAAAAACGAGTAGGTCGATCCCCTGTTTTTTCCGCTTTTTAAAATGCCCGTTGGACGGAGAAACTTTCAGAAGTCTAACAAGAAAATCATTTCGTTTGTTTTCTCTGGATGGTGAATCGAATTTGGCACATTTTCGTACATTTTATGGAGTTTTCCAGAAAAGTTGAAGAAGGTTTAAGGAGGATTGCACGTCTTTCCTTTTCAATTTGAATAGCTCACTTGTCTCCTGGAATAATGGCATGGGTGTGCCCATTCAGAAAATATATACTTTCACAGAAGTTTTGTTAAAGATTTTACATATATTTAAGGCCGAAAACCCGAACCCATGTCTATATTAACTGCACATCATTTAGGTGTGGAATGCACCCTAGAGGGAGAACAATTTGATCCAATCATAAACCCACTTTACGCAAATGATCATTGCCACGTATTCGAAGTGGATATTTCAGCATGTAAAATTCATGGAAACCCTCACACGATAAGGAGTGTTTCCTATGTAAATGCCATATATCCTTCTCAGTTTGTAGACTTTACCAATAGAAGATTATTTAGCAAATCGGAAATTTACTGACTGAGGTGGAATAAAATCATTCCCCTTTCTCTGAGACCGGAAATGTCTAATCACGCAATACAAAAACGCCCCCAATATCACACAAGTTTAACAATACACCGCCCTCATGGCAGCCAATTTACCATTGAAGCCTTGTCTCAAGGGTTACTCACATCTACTGTAAATGACTTCAGCGATGATGGAAGTTTAACCTATAATGGAAGTTTGGTTCAACAAAGTGCGATCGTGGCCTTCTCTCTCGCTCTCTCTCTCAGCCCAGTCTCTAAAATTAAACAGTTACCAGATTAACTGGTATCCATCCTTGATTAACGAATGCAACTTTCAATGATTAAAATGGTATTTGTAATATTTTCTGAACATTTTCAACTCTCATGTTAAATGAGAAATATGCTTTTTAAAATGATTCTTCCATTTTTTTGGTGATTTAATCATTTCGGCAAGTAACAGGGTGAGGCTATTAGTAAAAGAGCCAAAAATATACCGTCAAATGACGCATAATGTATTCCAACTGACTCCATGTATGCGAAAGCAGACGTTGGATCATTTTCAAGTACCTAGTTATATTACTTTAAAAAGTAGAATACAAAATGTGCTGAACAGAGGATCGGATTGGTTCGGTTTTCCCTCTTTTTTTGCTATAGTTTACTCGACAATTCAACAGTCCAACATCTATCATCGTTTTTATCACTGTGTGACATCTTTACGGTTTGGTCAACATTTTAAATCGTCTGGGACTTCAACTGGACAAAGAATTTTTAACATTATTTCCAAAATCCCAATCAACGGGCCACCAGGGACACTGATCAATTCACTATATCAGAAAATGTTCAGTTTTCAAAATAGTGTGAATGTGCAAAGTTTCAAACTTGTATGGAAAAGCGCACAGTTGTTGTACTTATTGACTGGACTACATCGCCACTGATATGTGCATATATTTCAGTATACATTACACAGATCATGAATGTTTATCTATACATTATAACTATTAGCATAAGTGAGTGATTGAATAGAATTTAACCCTATCTGGCCTGGGCGATTTGAGGTGTACCGCAGCCTGGGGAGGGGCGGAAAGTGCCCCTTCCCATATATTTTCGCTATCGCCAAGGCTAGAGGGCTGAAACTTACCACACTATATCTTTGGATCAAGCTCTAGAAAAAAATGTAAGAAAATCCAAGATGGCCGCCATAATCACGTCACTGTGACGTCATTTTCAAAAAAAGCGTTTTTGGACGATTTTTCGGTCAGAATTTTCGATTTTTTAATTTTTTTTTTTTTTTCACAAAAACTGCATGATAAATTAGTAAAAAATGATCTGATATGAAATAAAATAGGTTTTAAAAATTTTGAAGGAATATGACGAAAAAGATCCCTTTTCTGGTACCCCACATGGCCGCCATTTTGAATTTACCCATGATCCTCTTCTCAGGGGGTCATGCAAATAGGCTCAAAATTACCCCAATATAATAATCTAAAAAGTCACAGAGATCTTCTAAGAGTTTAAACATTTTATGGAATAACGTGGGGTCACCTTTGCCATTTACAAAATATTGCGTAATGCTTGGAAGCGTCTGGCGAATGGCTATAACACTGAATTATTAGGGAAATTGCACTATTTTACGGTTTAAATTCCATTTTTCAGCTTTCCGAAGTCAAAGTTTCTTTAAATGACCATATAATGTGGAGTTTACACCCCTGGTGAAATTTGAAATAAAAATTTGTTTTAAATAGCAGCCGCATAACGGATAAATTCAATCTTTCCGCCCTGGGGGTGGGAAAATGGGCTGGAGATGGGAAATATTCTTGGGCTTTATCTCCAACGCATTTACAAGTTGCCTTTTGGCTAGCAGTGAATACGGAACAGGTTTCGGGGTACCGCGAGCATCATATATTGCCCACCTAACATTCGGTGCCGTCCAGCCGATGAATTTTGGCCAATACTATTTCACTTTGGAGCGACTGGTAATAGGAATAAATGTCTCTGTTTTGCTAGATATCAAACTTTTGTTTACTTTTACCCTATTTTAATGTGCAAGAACAATGTTTGCAGATACCTACATCAATGTGACTACGAACATATGTGTAGAAATTCTCTTCCGTCTGTATTAAACGGTTTTGCTAAAAAATCAGACAGGGCCTTGAAGTAGCATTATCCTAAATGAACCATTACAAAACCCCAAGAGACAAAACCGCCACCGGCAAAACCCCACCTTGAACAAAAAAAAGAGAAATATTTTGTACAAATTTGTCTCTCAACAAATATGATTGTTTACTTCATTTTCTTAAATTCTGTACCATGACCAAATGTTTGAATAGATACATGTACATCTCAAAATTAAACATAATACAATTATTATATTTAAAATAAGCATGATGATAGAAAGAGAAGTTTTAGTTTATGTTAATCGTTAACAAAGCAACGGTTGGAACAGACATCATTTTGTTATTAGATAGATAAATTGTAAACTTGTGACGATAGTGAAATTTGTATAGATCCATATACTTAATAGTGATGAATTTGGTTGATTATTATGTTTTATATAGTGACTATATCATATATACTAACCATGTATGTATGGTTAATCCACATGCATGTGGCTAAAAATAATAAAAAATGTCCAGTGAAATATTTGCAGGTGTTCCTTATTTTACAGCTAGTGTGGGGATTTTGTCTGGTGGGGTTTTCTCCGTGAGGGTTTTGTCGGTAGGGCGTTTGTCTCGTGGGGGTTTTGTCTGTATCCCTATTCTGAACAGGTCAGGTAACCTAACATACAGATTCGGGTACTTCGAGAAATACTATAGATCAAATTTTACAGACGTTGAAAATTTAATTCTTCCGCATTGAATAAATTTACTCTCTTCTGGTCTATAGACTAAAATATGCAAAAATTCGGCATAACAACCTAAAAGTTGAATGGATTTATTCAGTCGAAAAATTGATGAGGTCATGTACCGGCACATGTCAGAAATGTACTTTCGGTGATTGCAGGGTAAGAATATAATGTGTGAAAAGTTTGTCAAAATAGTGTTCTTTAAAATATGAAAACGTGAGGAGAACGTGATTGAAGTGTAGTCCTTCCCAGATTCCAAGAGACGTAATTTCAGATGTGTCCACACAAAGTGGGCCTGAAACTAGCATTTCAATAATCATTGGTGAGGTCTATCCCACGAAACAGTGTTCAAAAGTTTGTTTATTGTCTTCATATGGAGGGATCGCGGCTTGGTGTAAAACAATTTCAGGAACAAGAGTTCAAACAGTGCCAAAGAATTGAATAATTTGTCGTTTTAAACAGCCAATATAGGATACACTCCAAACCAAATCGTAGTCTGGCATTGTACCAGTAGACCAGGAGGCCAGGTTACTCCTCGTAAAGCCTCGTTCTGCGTTTCTATATTGCGTCAAAATCTTAAAGTATTTAAGTGGTAGTGTTGGCCTACGAAGAGTCAACAATCGAGTTTACATTGCGACAATGCTAACAAGAAAACAAAAGATGGGGAAAATATTGCTCCGACCAAGATCGAAGTGGTCGGGTCGGTTGTGATGCAACACAGCCGGGATTGTTGTCTCAATGCAATCAATGTAAAATGTTGACAGCTTTTACTTTGCAAAACACTAGTTTATTTCTATTTAAATTATAATTAGTGTATTTGAGGGTCATACGATAAATGTATTGACACAGAAATTCTTTATATACGACGTCTGACTATAACGAATGACCGATAATATGCCAAAATAACAAAAGACCAAATGCATCATATTATCTTGAGTAATATTGTAGGGTACGCATAACCCAGAATTGGGCCCAGAATTGAAGACAATTATTAGGTATGGTATAGTCGTTGAACCCGTGAAATTTTGAAAGTTACGTTGCTAAAGTAGGAATTTTTTGAGCAAATAATATCGTGCAATAATAATTTGAAGTGGGATTGAAGTAATCAGTGAAATGTAACACTTTTATATTTTATATGACTCGAACAAATGACATACGATATCAAAATATAATGTTACAGGCATCCTCCCCACAGCGCATGCTCCATTTCACAGGCTTATTTATCATCCCTGCCTCCAATAGCTGAAGTTGACCGTTACTACGTTGCTATGGCGTATAGGGAGAAGCCCACGTACGCACGGTTCCGTTTGAATCCGGCTGAACAACTCCTTCAGTTTTGCACATGAGCGAACTACTTTTCATATGCTCTGTCCAGTTAAACAGGGAAAATAATCTCCAGATAATTCTTTCTAACGCTAGGTCAACAGAGGTGTTATGCAGACTTGAAAAGCAAATGTTCGGCAAACATATATTTTGCTATATATGATGTCACATCCGGCGATGTGCGCACGGCCCCGAATCCAGTCCAAAAATCTGACTGGTGGCTGGGGTATTATTAGACCCCCAGCAAGGTAGTAGTGTTACAGGAAGTGTTTTCGTACATACGCCTCAGATCCGATATTCAGTAGTCAGCCGTTCTACCTAAATGACTTACCTGGTCAATAATCACAATAATCATAATATACCATGTTTATTAAAGAAACTAGTCCGACACGCAGACCCTACATGATATTTTATAATACTGATTTCTATTGACTGTAGAGTATGCTCGTTTAATCGGAGAATCGACTTAGCTGTCGGATCGAAATCTCGGACTTGGAATCCGTGCTAAACTTTCCGTGGGTTGTATATTCGAGCATTCTCAGAGCCTTCCTGAACCGAAATGTTTGAATTCTTCAGCCAATGAAAAATCCATACCGCTGCATTCTCCACGTTCGGGAATGGTCCGAAAGGTAGAAGATTTTGCCCGTTAAACTGGCAGACCCTACATTCAATAGAAATCAGTATTATAAAATATCTTGTAGGGTTTGCGTGTCGGACTACAGAAATTGGTATTGGGGGGCAATTCTGATTTTCAGCTTTTTAACACGCTTTCTAAGTACCATGACCATCATGCAGTAAGTGGCCATTAAGCCTTTTTATTCCATATATTGTCCTATATTTTATGATTAATATCCATTTGCTGGATGAACTAACCCTCCAGGTAAATACCTTTCTTTTTTGTGATTTAATAATTTCGGAAAATAATGGGGTAAGGGGGTACCGCTAGCATCGTATAGTGCCCACCTAACATTCTGTGCCGTTCAACCAATGAAGTACCATATCATGTTAAATTTATACACTCCTGGTGAGATGTGAAATAAAAATGGGGAGTTATCAAACTTTTTTTTCAAATAGCAGGTGTAAATTCAAACTTTTCCGCTCTGTGTCCGAGAGGGGTTGGGAGTGGGGAATTGGGCTGGAGATGGGAAATATCCTTGGGGATTTGGGGATACCGCAAGCATCATCGATTGTCCACCTAACATTCTGTGCCGTCCAACTGATGAATTTTGGTCAATAGTATTTCACTTTGGAGCGAATGGTAATATGAATACATGGATCTGGTTTGCTAGATATCAATCTTTTGTTTATTGTTACCCTATTTTAAGTTGCCAGGACACTAATAATAGAATATTCAGTGATCTACTGATTTTGCTAAAAATACCATTGAAGTAGCATTATTATGAACGAACCATAACAAAACCCCCACGAGACAAAATCGCCACCGAAAAATCCCAAAGACAAAACCCCCAAAACACGGAGAAAACCCCACCTTGTATAAAAAACATATTTTGTAGAAATTTGTCTCCCCAAGAATGTGATTTTTAGTTCATTTTTCTCAAATTTTGTACCAAAACTATACCCCTATACCGTAACATTTTCCACGTCCGCGGATGGTCCGGCAGGCAGAAGATTTTGCCGGTTAAGCAGGCAGACCCTACGTTCAATAGAAATCAGTATTTTAAAATATCTTGTAGGGTTTGCGTGTCGGGCTACAGAAATTGGTATTGGGGGGTAATTCTGATTTTCAGATTTTTAACACGCTTTCTAAGTACCATGACCATCATGCAGTAAGTGGCCATTAAGCCTTTGAGTTGAACACAACGGCTTTATATTCCGTATCTTTTCCTATATTTTGTGATTAATATCCATTTGCTGGATGAACTAACCCTCCAGGTAAATACCTTTCTTTTGTTCATCAAGAGCAGGTTGATACAGAAGTCTAACAATGAAAACATTCAAGGTTTATCAAGGATATACAATAAAGGATCCCCTTCATCGTTCATCACATTCTATAGTTGAAGACGCTCTTTTGACCATAATAATTTATATTCTAACATCTGATATTCCAGAGTACTAGCTTTTAAGTCGATGGCTAAATGAGATGAGACGAGTAATTCTTTCTGCGTGAGTAGTCGAAATTCTAAAATAGATAGTTTAGTACTTAAAAACAACCATCGCTGAGCAGGTGAGTTGATTTCTAGATGAGTCACCTATTAAGTATCTCCCCTGTCAGACCATGGAACTAATGCCTCGCATAAAAGCTGTGCTACAATAGAAATCACTCATCCGTAAGGATCAGTAACATTTGTAAAGAGTGGTCTATCTGCTTGATTTGATAAATTTTGAAGACTGGCAATCCCCTCTGAGAGCAATGGAAGGAGCGATCGGTCGTATTTATTCAGCATGGTGGTCGTATTTATTCAGCATGGATAAGCTATACTTTCAGCAGGGATGTCTGTTGTAACAACCCCACATTAGTGAAGGTAGAACTTATCCAGCTAGAATTAGTTAAGAGCCATGAAAGTTATGACCTCGATTGGCAATCTATCCGAGTGTTCCACAACAATAAACCCATAAATATTGTGAATTTGTACTCCCCTGGCACTCAAAATAAAATAACACAAAAAGAACTTATCAAAGTCATCAAAAATTAGGATTCCCCAATTATAATCTGTGGAGATTACAACAGTCACAATCCAATCTTGGATGATAACTGTACCACGTCAGATGATATTGGTAAATCAGAAGAGAAACGGTTGGATGACGATTATCTTGCATTGCTGAACACTGGACAAGGGACGAGAATATATATGAGGACAGGTAGAAATCACTGCAATTGAACAAACGACAGTCTCCCCTGAACTAGCAGTTAAATCAGAATGAAACATTTTACCCGATACGCCAGATAGCGACCACCTACATATTCTAACAAATTTCAGCAAGACACAAGGTTCTCAAAAGACAAATTATCCCCTCAAATTCCAATACTCCAAAGAAGCTTCCAAAACGAATGCCACAGCCTAATATATGAAGATATATTTAATAAATGATATAGAGACCTTTAATGGAAATATTACTAGCAAACAAGAGTGCGGAAAGAATATCGCTGCAAAGAAAAAACACACAGAAAAAACCCACAAAGTCTGCTCCAGAGTGATCACGAAAGTTATAAGGAACTGTAAAGTATACCCGAAAAAGTTTCCAAGAACCTAAATTAAGATGCATAGAAGAGGTTTGCAACAGTATAGATAAGAAAAACAACTACAAAAGTATGGAAGAAAAAGATATCAAGGAAATCAGGTAACACAATTGCTGTACTAAATAAAACAAGAAAAACTAATCTAGAAAAGGCAGAATATATTGCTGAATCTTTCGCATCAATCAGTAGCGATAGCAATCTGAAATCAGAATAAAAAAAAATTAAAGAAGAAACGGTCCAGGAAAATGACCCGAATGACTATTTAGAAAACTATCTTCACGGAGGCTTCAGCATTAAAGAATACAAAATGGGAGTAAAAAAGACCTGAACCTCATGAGGGTCGTGTCTGGTACAAACTGGGGGGTGGAGTGGCAATAAACGTAATCTAATCATAGTATAACAAAGTCTCTCATCAAATAAAGAATAGATTATAGGTCAGTCGTCTACCAATCAGCATGCAAGACCAAGTTCATAAGAATAGACTGTGCCCAATATCTGGCCTCAAAAATAGTTCACAGGAACTTCATCCTGTAATCTGTAAATAGTAGCCAAAGCAAAACCTTTACAGTTAAGACGAGATGAGCTGTCTCTGTTTGCAGAGAACCCATAGCCAAGGGCGATAATCACCCGTGTCGGATACACAATAGACAGATTAATCCAAGAACACGGCATCCTATCTCGCGTATCTATGACACTAACAAGGTCAATCCACCATCATGGGACAATCCAGACCATATAAAATTCTTTACCCTTGAATATATCGACAGAAATTGGAGAAATATACAACGACGACTTCAAGAACACAAATACCAATAAGGGGTCTGCATTCGTTATTCCAGAACTCGGCATTCAGAAAAGCTTCAAGCTACCAGACAACATGTCTGTATACACTATTGAACTAGCCGTTGTAGTCAAGGTCATCGAATGGGACCTCCAATACCGACAGGCATGCACCGTTATTCTTAGTCATTTCTTAGTGGCTGGATATCATCAGAAAAATCTAAATCTGACAGGACCTGGCCTCATACACAAAATATAAAGTAGCTGTACACAAATAGGTGCGAATGGCATTGATTTAAGCCTGGGGTGGTTGCCCGCTCATGTCAATATCTGAGGAAATGAAGACATCGTTAAGTCAGCCAAAGAAAGCCTCATCAAAACTGCACCTCGCGTGAATATAGGATCAGGAACTAAGGAATTGAATACTGTCATAAAAAGCAAAATAGATAGTCAACGGAACGAAGAAAACCGAAGCTGATGGCTACATAGGATTCTAGATTGGGGAAGGAGATGGGCTTGTGGATTCCACCGCATCGTCACAATATTCAAACGTTGTCCATCAAAGAATTTCCGCATTCATATTCCAAAGATCTAATTCATAATAGCATTAGCACAGATTAAAACAATAATCATAGTATACATAAAATAGTCTAGTTTCCTGTAAGAGAGAAGCGGTCAACGGTTTTCAGTGATGCTGGCAAGACATAATGATGTTCTAAAAATATCAAATCCGTACCCCTGATCAGTATTCTTTATCCACATAATTTTGTCTTGTAAAGTCGTCATCTATATGATGTATCTCAGCGAAGCTTTGATTGGGACTGTTCCTATGAACACTGTGAGGATCGTGAAAGACGTTGGTTCATAAGACCCCTAGCCCGGGTTAAGCGGAATTAGACACAAGTTACGAGATTAAGATCAGGCAAAACAAGACTAAAATCACACCTCTCAATGCTAATCAAGGACATATCACCACTATGTACCCCATGCAACAAAGGAGAAGAAACGATAGAGCATTTCCTACTCTAATGCCCAAAACATGAACCCTATCGATACATCCTGGATGCCGAGCTTAAGAAATCGTTAGCTGTCATATTAAATTTCAAACGTCCCCTAATGGATAAAGTATACACCACCTTCATATCTTATATCAAATCAACAGGTTATTATTATATGATTTAATATAGGATGAAGACATTGCATAAACCTCAGATTTAAATTCACAAGACATGAATGATAATCCTTGACTCTACTTGCAGGGACAGTAAACTCGAGGACACACCAAACAATGACTACCTTCTTATTAAAACACTATTAAGCGCGATTTAAAGAAAGATAACTCTCGAGTTTATTTCTGTGGCAGTAAACTCGAGGTTATATAAAATAATCACAATCGTTATCTATTTATGTATTTATTTATTTATTTATTCATTTGTTTGTTTATGGTCATTGGTTTGCTTATTTAATTAATCTATTTGTTTATCTGAATTGAATTTGATTTGAATTTTATTCACCAACAAAAGAAAAGTAAATCAAGAGACAAAGGCAATCTGCATATTGAGGCATTGAACTAAATGAAGACATCGGTTTGCCAAGTGACATAGATTGGCGGGAATAAAACCCCTAGGGGCTTGTTCTATCCCTAAATAAAGACTATAACATTAACGTAGAAATCTACCGTAAGATTTATGGGTGAAATAACGTAGCAATCGTTATACTTTTGTATAAATTATATACAAGTGAAACACCTGGCAATTTTTGTGATATTAGGTCAGATTCCTATAAGATATGTTTTAAGTTTTGATTTGAACAGCGAAGTAGATTTAATTGTTTTAATAACAGGAGGAAGCTTGTCCCATTCACGGGGTCCACTGGTTTTGAGGGTATAAAATGGTAAATTGGATCGATAAAATGGCCTATAAAGGTTAAGTTTTTGCCCTCTGGTATGATAATGATGTACGGCGGATTGTCTAGTAAAGTATGTTTGATATGATTTTGGCAAATTGTACGAATGGTGCATAAATTTGTGGACAATCAACAGACATGAGTACAAGTTTAATTTAGGTAAAGTCAGTATTTGAAGACTTCGAAATAATGGTGATGTATGTTCGTATTTGTTGGATAAAGTTATTGTTCTTACGGCTCGTTTTTGTAATAATAATAGTGTATTCAGGTGAGTAGTATAAGTGTTGCCCCAGATGGTATTACAGTAAGATAAGTAAGGACATATCATTGAAAAGTATCAAATAAACAATGTTTTCTTGTTTATAGAATTTTTAATAAAATTTATAATTCCTATATTTCGCCATACTTTGTTACATATGTAGTTTATATGCGTTTTCCAGTTCAACTGGTCATTAAAATAGAGGCCTAGGAATTTAAACTGATGAATGAGTTCTATTTCTGTTCCCGAAATAGAAAGGTGTGGCATGTTGGATGGACGAGTTATATTATGAATGTGTGAACCGAAGGGCATCTGTCTGTATGAGGGCGATATTTTTGGGTGTCCAGGTGCCATTCTATTACTCCCCATTTACCAGCATTGAGGAACAAACTCTACAAACCCACTTTTGTTCTATTTTAGTTATACTGACACAGCACTGATGACCACAGATGGGCCCGACCAGAAACAGCTTGTGGATGACGAAAATATACAGAGACAATGACCCATAATGACCATGATCCTGGAACAGCGATCAGACACAAAAATACCAATCTCGAAAGGAACAGACTCGGGAACGCGTTACCCCAATAGGATCATCAAATCACTCAGTATTTGACAAGAAATTGATTCTTAACGTCCACGCAAAGTAGAACGTATCATACCATCCTGATGCTCACCCCATGCACTGTTACAGACACAGATTTCAAGGAACCCCCGCAGTTTTACCATATATTGCTAGACGACTTTGTGTGTACGACAGGGGTACAAAGACAAACCACGCAAGGCAATGAACAGTATTTACCACAAAACTTGTATATAGACAATATCCTCTACTCGACCCCGTCTCATTATATCCCTCTTCACTGTCCCTTTATTTATCTATTTTAAAACATAGCGCTTGTAACAATATCTGCTGAGCAAAGAAATGTGAAACGAAATCCAAATAAAGCTTTGTGTTGACCAAATTGAGTTACTCCCACTGTACTATAGGCAATTACCCCGCATTGGAATGGTATCCACGCTGAAGATATAGTATAGACTAGTCAGATTTTCTTCTGTACGGTATAATCAATACCGATGATTTAATAGCGAAAGGAGATGGTATTGTAAGGCGGGGTTTTTGCCCACAGCCAGCCGACTCATAGGAATGTACATTTCTTCTCTCCATCTGTCAATCACAATGCAATGTACAGCTTGTCGTCGGCGGCAACTGTCAATCAACGGACTGAATGTTACGGTGAATCATGATGGCTTCACATATTTTTGATACCGAAGCGTTATTATTTCGTCACGTTGCAGTCGATTTTACATGCACATATTGGTGAATAAATACACAATCTAGGCGAATATATTGCCGTTGTAACAGCTAGCGACTTATCGTTCGATTTCAACCTTTGACTAGCCCGTAATGTCCACACGGTATCTTGTCACCGGCAAACAATATTTATTTTACTTTTAATTGGTTCATAATGATAGACTGAAATCTTATTTCAGATATACTGAATGCAAATTCTTTTTACAGAAATGAGAAAAATTTAAATAACTCACACATGTTGCCCACCTGGGATTCGAACTCGGTAAAAGAAATTTTCGAGGCGCTGGTGATCCAACGTGCGTATCCACTACACCACGACATACTAACAACTGTAACAGGCTATTTTGTCACTTTAATCTACTTACAAAAACTTCAAACGTTATGAATCATGACTTTTCATTTTT
>JAVTVY010011865.1:0-57306 GCA_036873755.1 Hanleya hanleyi
ATAGGTCACTGAGCCTACAACTTCAAGGTCTAGAGAAAGCTAATGCGTTTGATATATATCACGCATTGAAAGACACTGTTGGATCAGGACCGAAAATCCTTAAAGGTCTAGTACAGGTATCAAATACCCTGTGGAACGTCACACTAGCAAATGAAATTACCAAAACCCGCCTAGTGCTGGAAGGTATTCGTGTTGGAGATCAACGTGGCCATTTTGAGGAAATAGATCCAGGGAAATTGCTAGTAAAGATGAAAGGACCATGCGATTTCCCAGATTCTGCGATCAGAAGTGCTTTTGAGTTTTATGGTGATGTTCTCTCTGTACAAAAGGAGTTCTATTCTTTCGATAGAGAGTTTGAGACAGGAGTTCGAAGAATTTGGATGTCGAGATTCAAATGTACTCTTCCTTCTTCTATATTAATTGGAGGTATGAGACTTCCTGTATGGTATAACGGTCAAGTAAAAACATGTTATACTTGTGGTTCAGAAGATCACATGAACTGGAGGTGTCCTTTGAAAAATAAATGCCTGATTTGTCATCAGGAAGGACATCTTAAAAACCTGTGCAAAAGCCAAACAGGTTTCTGGAGATACCGTAGCTAACGGCAGAAAGGGTGATTCCTCTGGTCCTCGCCCTGTTCCGCCCGCAGAAGTCCGAGGAAGACTTTTCGCCGAGGCTGTCCAGCAGAAACAACAGCAGTATATAGATTTATGGAAGACTGTAGGCCCTGATGGTAAACCTATCAAACGTCAGGAGATAGTTGCCGCTGGGAGCAATGAGAAAACCTCAAACCACTACGAGCCTCTCGGTGACGAGATGAAGGTAGGTTGTGGTTCGGAAGATGAAGATGACAGTGATAGTAAGGTTTGTGATGATGTAGAGGCCGAGCCAGGTGATCAGAAGTCAGGTGATCAGAAGTTTGATTCTGATCAGACTGAAAGTGTTGGCAACACATTGACTCCAGACAACTTACCGGATGCCGACGGTGTGTCGGCTCCGGATACACCTGTGCAGTCTGTGAATTCCTTCGTTAATCCTATTCACTCGGGTGTCGACGTAAACTTTACACCGAATGAGGAAGTAATGAAGGAGTTCACAGAAAAAGAAAGTAGTCAACTGTCTTGTAGTAATAAAGCTACCTAGAATCAGAAAAAGAAGAATAAAGAGAATACCATAGATATCGAATCCGACAAAGAGCCTAAAATAGTCGATGCTGCTCCCACTCCTACCAACGATACACCCATGCTTTCTGATGAGGAGTATCAAGAGTGTAGTGATCGTCCGTTAAAAGGCGAGACTTCCTTGAACCAAAGGTCGAAGGACTTGTTGGGACAAGAGAGAGAGAAAGAAGTTTATAAGAAGGAAAATAAAAAAGACAAGAGAGAACAAATGAGAAATAAAAAGAAAGATCAAAAAGAATTACCGAAAATAAAACGTACGTAATGGCTAAGCTAACCTTATATATCTTGGCTTGGGCAGTTTTGTGTTTTATTTCTATATACAGACTAAATATGGCGCAGCCACCAACTATCGTTCAGTGGAATTGCAGAGGAGTTTGGCCAAATTTAAATGAACTCCAATTAATAACTCAAGATTATGAACCATCAGCTTTTTGTCTCAACGAGACCTTTCTGAAGAAAGCAGATAAAGATAAATTTAAATTTTGCCAATAAACACCTTATCATTCCTACGCTTTAGACGAAAATGGAAAAGCTACAGGCGGTTCTTCGATATTGGTTAAAATGGGTGTTTTACACAGTCCTGTTGATTTAATGACAGAATTACAAGCTGTAGCAGTTCGTATTACCTTAAATTCTGTTTTCACATTATGCACGGTGTACATACCTTCTTCTGGTAGTCTCCGGCTCAATGAACTTCAAGATCTTTACGATCAGCTCCCGAAACCTTGTTTAATGATGGGTGATTTTAACGGTCGTAATATCCTCTGGGATAATGAAGACAATTGTAAAGGTAAAATTCTCGAAAATTTTATATCAAATAATTCTTTGTGTATTTTTAATGATGGTTCTTATACACATTTGTCCTCGGCCCATGGAACCTATTCAGCATTGGATATCTCACTTTGCGACCTTCCTATTCTTGAAGAATTTTCTTGGTCTGTTCATGATGACCTTTGTGGAAGTGATCACTTTCCCACTGTCCTAAAAGCTGTTCATTCAGCTGATGACCCTCATTTCACAAGGTTTAATTTCAAGAAAGCAAACTGGCCCGAGTTTGAAAAGCTTTGTTCACAAAAACTACAATTAGTCTCCTTCGCTGATGTTTCAGATCCTATACAGCTATTCTCAGATATATTGATAGAAATTGCCAACCAAACCATTCCCACATCTTCAAGAGTTGCACATATTAAGAAACCTTGGTTTAATGATGACTGTAAAGAAGCAAGAAAATGTCGGAAGAAGGTTGAACGATATTTCCGCCGACATCCTAATCCTGAAAATTTGAAAGATCTCAGAGTTACAAGAACTAAAGCTCGTAGAACCATGAAACAGAATAACGTGATTCTTGGAGACATTATGTTTCTAAGATAAATACTCATACTCCAATAACAAAAGTTTGGAATATGATTCAAAGAATAAAAGGTAAAAGCTCCAAGTCCAGCGTTCATCATCTCAACGATGGAAATCAGGTGATTACTGACAGAGTAGAAATTGCAAATAAATTAGAAGAAACAATTGCCAAAAACTCTTCATCAGAAAATTATGTACCTAAATTTCAAAGTTTCCAAAAAAGAGAAGAGAAAAATGAAATTAAATTCACCTCCGGTAACCATGAAGGCTATAACGCTTCGTTTACAATTGAAGAACTTCATGCTTCTCTTACGAAAGCTCATGATTCTGCTGCAGGCCCTGATAATATTCATTATCAGCTTTTGAAACATCTACCGGAATCATCTCTAGAAATCCTATTACGAATATTCAATAGACTTTGGTATAGAGAAGAATTTCCTCCGTCATGGCACACTGCCGTAGTTATACCAGTACCAAAGCCTGGTCGTGACCATACAGACCCTGGTAATTATCGTCCGATTTCACTGACTAGTTGTGTCTGCAAAACAATGGAACGCATGATAAATAATCGCCTTGTTTGGTACCTGGAAACTGAAAAGAAACTTACTGATATTTAAGCTGGTTTCCGAAAAAATAGAAGTACCATTGATCATTTAGTCAGATTAGATTCGTATGTTAAGAATGCTTTCGCCAAGAACGAACATGTGGTTTCTATCTTTTTTGATTTAGAAAAAGCCTACGATACTACATGGAAATACGGGATTCTTAAAGATCTTCAAAAGATGGAATTAAAAGGTCGTTTAACCGTTTTTATTTCCAACTTTTGAATGATAGACAATTCCAAATTCGTTTGGGTACAATTATGTCTGATCATTTTGATCAAGACCAGGGTGTCCCACAGGGCAGTATTTTGTCTACTACTCTGTTTAGTATCAAGATCAACAGCTTGGCTGCAGTTCTGAATAAATCAATTGATGGCTCACTTTTTGTAGACCATTTCAATATATCGTGTAGTGGGAAAATTATACACAATATTGAGAGAACTTTACAACTTTGTCTAAACAGAATTCAGAAATGGTGTCTAGAAAATGGTTTCAAATTCTCCAGAGCTAAGACAAATTGTATGCACTTTTGCAGAAAATATTTCCAGCACGACGATCCAGTACTTACCTTAGATGGAACTGAAATCAAAGTGGTAAAAGAGGTCAAATTTCTAGGCATATTGTTTGATCAACGACTAACTTTCAAATCTCATATAAATTGCTTAAAAGCCAAATGCACGAAAGCTCTGGATTTGTTGAAAGTAGTTGCCAGCTATAAGTGGGGAGGAGATCAGCAAACTCTCCTTCATTTATATCGATCACTTGTTCGTTCCAAACTCGATTATGGTTCTATTGTTTACAATGGTGCAAGCAAGTCAAACTTGGCAAAGCTAGATCCTATTCTCCATCAAGGACTAAGACTTTGCCTCGGTGCGTTCAGAACATCACCTAAAGAAAGCTTGTATGTCGAAGCGGATGAATTTCCTTTAGAACTTCGGAGAATTAAATTATCACTGCAATATATCACAAAACTGCGTTCGAACCTCTCAAATCCTGCATATAACTGTGTTTCAACCCTCCGTACGCAGATCTCTTTTTAAAGAAACCCTCGATTATTCCACCTCTTGGAATCCGTATGAAACCACACCTTGTAGCAGCTGGTATTAAAGTTAGTCAGATTTTACCTAACGAGCTCTTGCCAACTCCGCCATGGCAGTTAGCCACGCCAGAAGTAGACATTTCACTGACTAAATTTAAAAAGGCAGACACGAGCCAGCTCGTGTATACACAAGAATTTGGCCTACTGAGAGAGAAATACAGTTCACATCAGGCTATTTATACAGATGGTTCTAAAGATGGTGAGAGAGTAGCATGTGCTACTATCTTTAGTTCCAAAACTAAAACGTATCGACTGCCAAGTAAAAGATTCATATTTACTGCAGAAGCAAAAACTCTATTATCAGCTTTAGAAGGTATTGGATCCACTAGAAGGAAAAAATATGTCATATTCTCAGATTCACTGTCATGCCTTAAAGCAATTAAAAATGGAAATTTCACTCATCCCACCATCTTGGAAATTCTACAATTATATGACACCAGATTTGATCAACAGATAGATATTGTGTTTTGTTGGGTGCCTAGTCACGTTGACATCAAAGGCAACACTGAAGCTGATAGATTGGCTAAGGCAGCTCTAGATGAAGAAGTTGACCCTGTTGGAATGCCATACAGCGATTTCAGACCATCTATCTGCGCTTATGTAAGAAAGCTGTTTCAATCTTTATGGGATACTATGGATAATAACAAACTTCACGAGTTCAAAGAAACGGTTGGTTATACTCACCTGAACAGTCATAAACGTTTCGACCAGGCCATGATTAGACGATGTAGGATCGGTCACACACGACTAACTCACGGTGAAACATATTCTCATAGACTGCATAGATTTTAAGACTGTAAGAGATACTTTTATCGAGCAGCTACGCTGGAAGATCTTTTTAGCAGAGTGAAAGAGGATTGTATTTTAGGTTATTTGAGAGAGATTGGTTTGTTGTACAAATTTTAATGTTTGTACCTGTTTTAACGCATTAGTTTACCGAGTTTTTGAATTGATGACTTAGAATTTTGTTTGATCGTCGCTATATAGCTGAAATATTGCTGAATGCAATCTCCTTATTGGCATGATTGAGGATTTTTCATAGACAATTACATTCCACGGCTGGGTAATATTTAATCTATAAGCCTGCATCTAGTAATTTATTACTCATAGATCAATATCTACATGTATCCAAGGTATACAAAATACAATAACATGAAATTCATACAAATGCAGATCCTGTAGGAAATTATGTTTTATGTTTTATATTACACTATAGTTTTAATGTTACAATTGTTGCCATAGCGAGAATTCTTCTCAAATTTATTGGGGGGGAGCTGAGGGGGGGGGGATGTCTTTGTGCTTGTATTTTGTTTTGTTTTTTAAAGTTTGTACCAGGTCACGTGGGCAAGACATTAAGGTAAATGCGTGGCCGTATGGCAAATAAATGCCCAGTGGTCTGTCCAGGGCTTAACACCAAAAAAAATAAAAGGGGGTGGGGGGAGGATGGGGAGCTGTTGAGTGCTGATGCACAATAACCTTTGCCTGTGCCGATTGTTTCTCTGTGCTAAATTAATTAACTAATACGTCGTTTGCCAGACCAATAAATTGTATTGATGTTTTACCGATCAAATGATTACATTAACTTTACGACAAAGGCACTAATTAATGTGTTCTTTGAACAACCAACGAAATATGGCGTCAACATAAATCCCTTTAAGAAACATGCTATAACGACAAAAAACCACTTGATTTGTTTATAGAATCTTACAGTAACAATAAACTGACATGCTAGGAAAATGTAATGGAACTCTTGGAACATGTTTACCTGAAGAGTGAATCTCCGTGGCTGAAATTAAAAGCAAATCACAGAATTTCTGACTGGCAGGCTTGAACGTATCTCTCAGGCAGACGATCCCAGTGGCGCGCAAGGGGAAGTAACTGAACAAGAATTTCGCGCCTAAAGTCGGCAGAACTTTCCCGCAATAAATGAAATTAATTTTATACGTAGGCCCATCATGAATGGTGTAGATATAATTGAATAATTATGCTATCAAACGGGTCAAAAATAATATAATTTGATTATCACTTTTGTTTTGACCAACGAGTGAACATTAATGTCGTTTGTAGCCCCGACGTCATCCACACGTCAGATGACATGGAGGCTCCAAATGTATCGGTGGTCCGGTGCCGCCCGTGCCACTAGAGGCCGCTCCACTGCCACCAGTGGTCCGCTATTGTTTGCTGTGTGGGACAACTTCGGGTTGGTCTCTAGTAGAATCCCACATTCTTGCGCCTCGAGCGCTCAATTGAAAATGACATGCCTCATGTCTAAGATTCCCAGGTCAAAATATTTGACAACGAATAATTTCATTGGATCGTTTAAAAGGAGCGGTCATGTGACTCGATGCTTGCGGAAGCTGACGTCGGGCGAAATACACGGAGAATGAAGTCAATGAGCTAAGGGTAGTGAAACGTGAAATGCCCTTAGCAAGCTAAGATGGCAAGGAAGAGGAAACATATTGCATGAACATATTCTTACATGAATACGCTTCAATAACTTATAGGTACTGGTACGTGGCTGAACCGATTTGAATTTCATGGATGGCATCATGTCTGAATAAACCCTCATATCTCCAGTATGCGGTTGTTCCCTCGTTAAATGACGGGATCTATTTTAGACATTTCATAATTATCAGCATAGATTTGAGAAAATATAATCTGATAATAGTTTTATATAATCAAAAAAGACATTGGATGTTTCCGAGAAAAGTATGAAGAGGTTTGGTGGACTTGGAACTATGAGTGGACTCCTGTAAAAATGCAATATGGGAATAGTTAATTTAAAAACATGTCGAAATATATGTCGCTATCGATAGACATTTCATTAACGAAGACTGATTTACATTCTAAAACATCCTTCATTAATTAAATTCCGGTTCTATAATGCATAACATTAGAAAAAAGTAAATGAGAAAGTGGATATTCTGAGTTAGTTCCTAAAAAGTAATCAACCTCACATTTTCTGTATTTAACGATACGAAGGATGTAACGATTTTTCCCCCGCTAGTTAGTTTTAAATTATAATATTTGTTAGGGCGAACAATGCAGCCAGTTGGAAACTCGTAGACTAAGCGATACTATGAAATTCGAGCTCGATAGAATGAAATTAGTATTGTCTATCCATGTGTTGTGCTACTTCGACCGATTTAATAGTGTACGAGGAAATCTGTACGCTGCGGGGACACCATTCAATATCTCTCACGCGAATGATTAGCTCATAAAGCCATTGCATCAGCGGACTGAATGGATCCCAGAATAGACGGAAACGGCAGAAACCACTTGTATTATCTGCGAAAATGATTTGTGATATGAGTGTTCATATTTCTAAAAATCTTTCGTCGGCAAAATAAGGAGAACCGTTGACATCAGAACCTTGATTTTTGGCATGAACGTGCATTAGGGCATTGTTACCAGCAAGTTCTGAGCTGACCGAATTCTGATGAAAATCTGATTTATAATTATTTTTTATTATTTACTGATGGCGCAGCGAGTGCACTCTCATGGCCATCGGGAACCCTTGGCTGTATGTTTCACTGTGATTTTCGAAGGTTCCGTGATACGGCATATCATGTTGGACACACCGGTTCTCGTAAAATCACTGAAGTTAAGCGACTTTGAGCCCAGTCAAAACTTGGATGGGTGACCGCGTGCTGTACTGCTGGGCTGATCAGTGTCCATGGTAATAGGAACGGAGGGCGATAATAGTTGCTACGCTAATGACTCACCAGCGGTGACATCTGGAAAGGTAATAGTACCCACTGTCAATTAGAGACTGCTATATAAATTCTCTCATGGTAGCACATAGGAACTCCAAGTCATCTCTCGAGTACACACTTAAATCATATCAAACCCAACTTCGTAGGCCCTGTGACGTTAGTTATAACGAGGCACGTCAAATAACGTCCTCACATTACACAGGCCCCCTGATCCGTTGTTTGATATTATTAATGCAGAGAGTGGCTTCCATCACTCAAGCTATGAGACAGTCTCGTAAATTTAATAATATGACTAATACGTCATATCCATTTGCACAAGACCCTATCTTTTGGTCCACAATTCCGGATTTTTAGAATTTCCTTTATAATCACTGCATGAAAATCTCGAGTTCCCGATTTCTGAATCTCGCCGGAAACCTATTGCAAATTGTGTCGCTTCGGTTTCCAAGCGAGATTCCACAAGTTTTCCGGAAATGAAAACTTGCGTTTCCACGCAGTGAATATAAATCGTTTCGCGTAGATGTATATGGCCTGTAAATTAAGATACCGATAGTCAATGATTTTTTTGTAAGACGACCCTCAGGTGCGAAGCAGGAATCTATTACGGGTTAGTAAAGTGCCCTTTTTCATTCCTTTTTTTTTAAGAGTCATTTGACCGAAATATTGAATGTCCTTTTTGTCGAACTAAATCTTTTATATTAAAGAGTCAGTTTTCTGCATTTGTAGATACAGACTATGCATGCTAAAGAAACCCGAAGTTTTAATGATATCGTTGTCTGTGAAATTGTCCAATGTTTAACGATTCTGTAGGAAATTACGTGACAAATTTCGCATGAACCAGCTGGGCTCGAACCCGCGCCGGTCCAGCGGTGCGAGGCCAGCGGTCACCAGCGAAGCGGGACGTTTCGTCCCCGAGGCCCGCCCCCTGTACAGACCTTTTGGTTTTTGATATATGTTGCCATTTGTGGGGAGTTGAAGCTGGGTCGACATCGGGCCTTACAGACTGGTCTTTTGTGTTAAATGCCGTCATTTTCATGCATTTATACAGCTCACCAATCCCCAGTGTACGAGTTGTCACAGCGAAACAGCTCACCAATTACCGATATACGAGTTGTCAGAGCATTTCCATCATAGCTCTCTAGATTTGTATCTAATACCGCTTGTGCCGGTGCTAGGGATCGTGTGGTCATATCATCCAAGTTACCACATGAACAGGTACAATAAAAGCGTACCTGAGATACAACACATATCACGAATAGTTAGATTCTTGGTATGTGCTTTAGAATAGATTAACCGGAAGACTATACTGTGAAGTCATGTAACTCTGTCAGTATGTCGGCACCCCTTCCCACTTCCCCTATATGTGTTGTAATTAGACCACTTGGCCAAAGAGGGTCCCTCACGATGAAGAGCCTGCCTATTATAATACCGGTATTCAATTAGTAAAGTGATATTCTCCATATAAAAATGATTTAAAGTATTTAATCTTATTTATAGCCCCATTTAATCTCCATATATTTTCAATGGATGATTCTAGTCTATGATTTATAGAGAACCCACGTGCTCAAATTGGCCCATAAATCTGATGAGGAAATTTGACCACGTTGTATAAGTTGAAAACTCCAGCTGATTATTTGTCAAGATATCCAGACAATATTTGTAATATAGTGGCTTGGCTTTTGCATTGATGTGCATTATTAATTAGCCGTACATATGGGTTTGGAAATAGATATGCCGTGTATATCGCCATTGAATGGCACCCGTGCAAATAAATCAAACAAACACGGCGTAGTCCTCTGTAACAGTGTTTTCTTCAAATGCAAGCGTCTCAACCGATATCCAGGAGTCAGCGGTCTAAGGATAATTCCCTCGTGCGTAATTTTGCATAATTCAACAATATAAATCCCTCCATTCATGCAACAGTTTCTTGTAAGAGAGAATGTGTTAACAGATTTCAAACATCCTGGCATAATTTCTCATGATCAACATAATCCTAAAGGCATTAAATAAAAAGAATATCCCAGTAACACTCTCCGCAACACTTACCGGTATCTCCACATCCCTCTAAAGTTCCAATTCAGTCACAATATAATTTGCATGTACCTCAGTCATATAGCATCAGTGGTTGTCAGTATAGAATCTATGATGATCTTATATGAATATAGATAATTCTGTGAATTATGAATATCAGTAAGAAGAATTAGAACAAACACAATTTCTTTTGACAGCTTTCATTTTGATGAAATCATCCACAAGTCAGCCAGGGTATAACATACATGGGTCTCAATCACACTTCGATTGGGGCTACCCTTACGAGCACCATAATTATCTAGCTTTATATGGCTTTCATACGGCCTCATAGCCCCGGGGCCATGCACGATGCAAATTTACAAGTTGAGGGAATGATAGCCAGATTAATTTCATAATATAAATTTCTGCCTTGCTATTTCCGTTTAAGGATGTCCGCTTGTGGTTGATTCAAGTAATTAACTTTTTTGAATAATGTGTGTTGTTGCATGCATAATTGTGTATTATGACGAAAAAAAATATTATATTTTTTAGCTACAGCCTACAGACAATGTTAAGTGGACTGACCCATGATCCATTTGATACCCCCCAAAAAACACAACGAATAGCCCTGGTTTTGAAGTATTCCTACGAAGTAGGCTACAGATCGCAAATTGTCCGGTAATGAGTGAGTGAGTCAGTCCATCCGAATCCTTTCGTCGGCAAAATAAGGAGAACCATTGACATTAGAACCATGATTTTTGGCATGAACGTGCATTAGGGCATTGTTACCAGCAAGTTCTGAGCTGACCGAATTCTGATGAAAATTTGATTTTTAATTATTTTTTTTATTATTTATTGATAGCTCAGCGACTGCACTGTCATGCCCATTGGGAACCATTGGCTGTATGTTTCACTGTATACATTGTATATAACACAGTACAAAACGTGATGGGATAATGAAATAGGAAATGATAATTTTCCATCATTTGTTAGTGCATTTATCTTCACTGCTATTACCAACATTACCATTACATTCTTAATACACAGAAGTAAGTATATCGTTATAGATAGTAACTGTGGTCTTTACCGTGTATCCTATTTCACATCCAAACATGTCATCACCGACCAAATCAGGCTTCAAATTTAGGTCATATTGCCACTGCTGGTGAAATATCCTACATCAACCAATTAAGTCAGACTATGCAATAACCCAGCAGAACAAAGATAGATGTGGTATCCTTCAGATTAGCCTGTGAGCGACAATGATAAAAGTTTACTGAGGGTGAAACAAAGCCATCCTGCAAGCCACCCAAGGAATTTACCAGCTTGTGTTGGGAAATTTTGTTGGTATCATGTAAGTTGTTTAGTAGTTTACTCATTCAAATCTCCATACCATATTTTCTGTTATTCAACAGACAAATTTCTTTACTGGTTTTAATTGTTTAAGTTTTACTGGGTTTCAACCGCTACAGATAGTAACATAGTACTGATACTGTAGAAAAGTATCACACTGGGATATAATTTAAACAAAAACATTACATGTGTAATTATGTCTAAATTTTTCTTGTCATTTCAAATTTTGATTCCTTGATTAAGGGATACAGAATCACTGGCACGGAGTGTGTTGGTGTGTCACAGAATCACTGCCACAGAGTGTGTTGGTGTGTCACAGATTCACATCAGCACTGGTAAACTATTCATTCAATCCCATCACTTTTAATCTTCAACAAAATATTCAATATTGTTTTAATCGAAAATTTCTGGTGATTTTTGATGAAAATCTCTGGTGATTCTGACTTGGGCTGCATGAGCCCATCTTAATATAGGCAGGATTTCAACTTGGGGCTGGGGGGGGGGGGAGATTGCCAAGAGCTCAGTGCCTGTCCTAATGCCTACCTTACTTCGTAGGTCCTGTGACGCATAGTCACACTGCCATGTATTCATGAGAAAATCATATAAATATTATTTAACTTTTTCTTATATTTTTAACTGTTTGAAGAAAATTACAATGAAGATCAAAAGTTATCTTTTAAAGGAAATTCCTCTCCCTCTCAACTAAATAAGGGACATAACCCAGGAAATGCCAGCAACAGCATGGAGAATGGCTGCCAAAGCCAAAAATCACCCGCGAACTTCCTTAAATTGCAATAAATAAACTCACCGTAACGATTTTATATTTTTGAGACCTGTTCATTCTGGGAATTTATGATTATTGTAATATTTTGAGTGCCACATTGTCTGACAGCTAATTTTAGAAGCTTAATTTTCGGCACAAAGAAATATGTTTTCATCACTTTGTTCGCCAACATTTGCAGTTGATTATAAATAATTTTGTTATACGATTTTTTTCTAGACATCTGGAAGAATGTTAGGGATTCTGGATCCTTAAATCGATCAACAGCTTCACACAAAAAAAATAAAATAAATTGCTCTCATTTAAGCTTCAACTCAATCATGTGCTTGTACGGTTTGAAGTTCCGAAAGCCTGAGCAATAGTCTAGAGTTACGATATAATCATAATATCTCTGAAATATCATTGACAGGATATCAGAGATAGCAGAGATGTGGTCTAACTTGCTTAGCGCACATATTACTTGCATTACAGGGTTATTGGCCAAATCCCTCTCTAATGCCTACACAATCATGCTACATCCTCCTGCCGTGACAATCCTCTCGACATGCTGACGCAGCTTTTCGTTAACAGATGGTGTAAGCCTTTGTATGCTTTGTCGATCCTGTTAAAGATAATATTTGTTCTTCTCTTCGAATAACATTTTGATGAGATCTCGCATCAAAGGAAGTAAAGTGACAACCGGTCGTAAAGTAGCTTTCAAAGAGCATTCTTACCCTTTATGTGTCCGGTTCTTTGTCATTGCCAGGACATTAGAGTGGAACGAGTAGGAAAGTATCGGCCTAGGTATTTTACCAAAGACGCTACATTTCTAAACTGAAGATTTTTTTACGGACACAGTCAATGTCCATTCTCGACTGAACGGGCTTGTTAACCTAGGAATAATATTGTTTGATGCGCAACTTCCCCGTTTTAGTCTGGCACAGTATCCGGTGTTTCCGAATTAACTTTGCAGGTCGAATACATGAGCAGTGTGACTAACGTCACAGGACCTACGAAGTACAGTAGGCATTAGGACTCGAACACGAACTGAACTCTTGGAAATCCCCACCCCCAGTTGAAATCCTGCTCATATTAAGATGGGCACCGCCCCAAGTCAGAATCGCCAGTGCTTTTCATCAAAAATCACCAGAAATTTTCATCAAAAATAGGTCAGCTCAAAACTTGTTGGTAACAGTCTCTTAATGCGCCTTCATTCCAAAATAAATAACGATCGCCGATTTAATTTTACAATTTCTTAATTAAAGGAAACAGATTGAATAATATAGGTTTAGTAGATTTCAAGCTTTACGTGTGAAAATACATTTACATCTCTTTAATGGTTTTCAGTGCCCTTGTCCAGGATCAAAACAACTTTTTGAATCACATTATTTTCCCAACAATACAACACATTTTTATATATAGTACTATAGTAGAAAGGTAGCATTTATGTAGTTTACGGTAATTCAACTCAATACCCTACACCTTCTATGCACAAGATAATAATGATTCTATGTGATTCTCCTGAGCATAGCCGGTAAAGACGAATAAATAGCGTCTCTACATCTTCTGTAATAGGGCCATGTGGCATAGTGGACTATTTCAATGACAGGGTATTTTTAGACGGACAGTAACTGATACTCATTGGCGATAAAACGCTGGAGCAAAACAGACCACAGTTTTCTTGGCAATGATGAAATGATTGGATGTGAAAGAGGATACATGTTACAGGCTAAACCTTACACATATATATAGCAATATATTGAAGTGTTAATTATAAATCTAATTTTAATCAGAATTATTTCAGATCAGAACTTGATGGTAACAATGCCCTAATGCACGCTCATGCCAAAAATCAAGGTTCTGATGTCAACGGTTCTCCTTATTCGAAAGGATTCGGATGGACTCACTCATTACCGGACAATTTGCGGTCTGTAGCCTACTTCGTAGGAATATTCGTGCATTCAGCCATCCGCGGCGGCACGACACTTTTGGAAAGCACAGATTGGAATCAGTCGAGAGCTATGTAGTTACACTGTGAGACAAATAGCAAAAGGGAAAGGGTGGTTTGCACGATAGGACCGGAAGATACATCGGAAGTTCTAGTTCTGTCAGCTGAATGGTTAACTTGGCCAAAAGCGACAAACAGGAAGTGGCAATCAGAAATTTTGATTGGATAGTTGGTGCCAGAAGAACTTAAATATTCTTGTGAAGCCAGTATTTTTAATAAGAATATTCATATATTTTAGAAAGTGCTCAATTCCAGTCTGAACTTTTGCGTTGAAACGTTGTTGCGGCAATAGAGAACAACAATGAAAAGATTACAAGCATTATAATGATTTGAGTACCCCCATCATTACTAAGCCTTGTTGAGTTAAATTGGAATTATTTACAGGTTGCCTGCACTCGAATCCTCTTTTTCACTAGGATATGTTGTGTTGTTAGGCTGCCGGGGAGACGTTTTGACCAAGTTCCGAGGTCAGACCCCAGCCTCGTAAATCCCATAATTCAAACCCCAGAGATCACATAATCTGAGCAGCCAGACCGTTTATTCATGTCATGGGATATTCACACTACTTTTCTAGGGCAAATTCAAGCTGCTTTTGTGAATGATTGAGATTAATGGGTTGAGTCCACGGCAGAAAGCCAGCATCCCAAGGAGTATTAAACGACCACGATTTGGTCGCAAACCGTCTTCAATTTGAAACGGTTACCAGCGTCGCTTTCTTCGGGAAAAACTGCTTTTCATTCGCAGTGACGTTGCCAAAAATTTGAACAGATTAGTGATTATTACAAGAGTCTGGTCTGTTTTCATTCATAATTTAGCCGTCGTCCATTACAGAATATCCGCATCCATAATCCAAAGACCTATTCCATATTACATATAACAGTATTAGTACCAAATTCAAAAGGGCAATCATAGCATACATAAATATAGGCTAGTTTCCTGCAAGAGAGAAGCTGTCAACAGTTTTCAATGATGCCGGCACGACATCGTGATGTTCCAAAAATATCAACAACAAAGCTGATCAGTATTCTTAATCCATAATATTCGCTGTAAAGTCATCTAGAGAATGATGTATCTCAGACAGTCACGCTTTGATTGCGCTTGTTCAAATGCGCACCATGAGGATCTTGGAAGTACATGGGTTCATAAGGCCCCTAGCCCCGGGTTAAGCGGAATTAGACACAAGTTACGAAGCGTAACACCATAGATCTTGCACGATACGCTCGTATTGTTCTATCAGCATGCGATATGTATTGCCCAATTTGAGATACTTTGAGTGTAGGCGTTTGGTGGTATAGCCCTGTTTTATAAGTTTCTGCAACAATGTGTTGTAGCGTTGATTAAAATCGTCACATTCAACACAGGATCTAGCAAATGCTACTAGGCGAGATATGTCTACGCCATATGTAGGTTCCGCTGGACTATTATTTTCCAGAAAGGGATAGTTCACGATGTCGAAATTTGTAATCATCTCTTTTGTCATAAAGTCGACGAGAGAGAAGGCCCGCTCATCTGAAATGGTAAAATATGCGAACTCTGATACAGTTATATTGTCGACCAAAGCTCAGTAAAGCAGGTGAACCTTTTGATATTCACTTATCTTCAAAAGAACACTGTTCTAGTTTCTAGTGTTCGACAATTGCACCAATGACGACGTCAATCTACACTTCGAAATCATAAGATCTTCACTGGGAGATTTTTTGTTTCAAATTTGACGATAAATGTCGCACGCTGATATCCAAATACAATCGAAGTGAGCAAGCTCCATGGCTCTAGAGTTCGTAACTTATCTCTTTAAAGTATTTCAATCAAGCAAATAGTTGAACGCTGTGAAATAAAATAACTTCGTGATGTCTATTGAAAATGGGTGTGATTGAATATGATCTAACGATGCTTTCAATAATATTTCAGACATATCACGACATTTGAGGCCTATTTCACACCCGGTACATCATGGGTGGGGATCCTATTCAGTTTTACACCTGGAATCCCCATGTGTGCCCCAGTTAGTCGCCTCTTACAGCAAGCTTTCTGAGGAGCGATCCAACAGGTGTCTATTCAAAATTGTTGACTGCTACTCTCTTTCTGGAAACTTGCTTAAGTTTGCATAGTTTAATCTTGTGTTTCCTAGGAATTTGGCAAGTACCATTTGTTTCAATTATGGAGACGGGACTTTTTATGGAAGAAGTTTGGCAACCAAGTATCTGAGCCGGCGCTTGTGTATTATGACCACAGGTTACGATTTTGGGGAATTTTTCAATGATCGTGGAAAATTATTCTCTTCTCAAAATTTTCCGGTTGCAGTTCTTGACTATTGGATTTAAATATTCATCAATCTCGAAGGAATCTCTTGTTCTCATATTCCATTCGTGAAAGGCATACCACTTATTAAAATTGGAAAAGACTTTCGCAAATAAAAGAAATTATCAGAAAATCGAACAAAGAACTAGTGCAACTTTACTGACAGGTGCTCTTCTACTCTGAGACAAATGAGATCGAATCGTATAGATCAAATAGTTATTGCAGCTACTACTTCCCTTTCCTGGATAGTAATACCCCGTCTCGTCTTTTACCATTTCCTGGAAAGCGAAGATCAGAACCACATTACGTAATTGATGAAATTTAGCAAATCTGTGAGATAGTTGGCTACCTAATGTCATCGGTTTCATTTTTGTAAACCGATTTTGTCGATATCCAAAAGCGTCTGATATTTGGTGAATGTTTCTATAAACGAGTCACGCGAGAAAAATATTAACTACCAAAACAGTCCCACAAGACAGACATCTACTCTGTAATACATTTGACAGGATATACATGTAGCATTAAGGATTTCATTTTCGAAAGCCGATATTTTCTATACACAAACACATCTGTATTTTTGTGACGGCTTTTATTAACATGGAGAAAATATTAACTTCAGTTGAATGACAGCTAAGAATTCAGTTAGTCGGTATTTGCCTCTCTGCATTTTTTTTCAATCACTGAAGTGGTTCCTTTGAGTCAAGTATTGCATTACAGCGATTAAAAGACATTACGTTTCAGTGTCCATGTCAACGTGAGATAAAAAAATTTAACTCGAAATGGAAGTATAAAATATTTCATCCAAGGTGTTCATTCGGGGGTATTAAGCTGAGGAGGATGTTTCAAAATCCCATTTCTACTTAAAGTTGGAAATAAAACTGCCTTCGTTAACAGCTATTTTGCCTCATATTAATAACCCTTTGACTAATAGTCAGACGATCTGCATTTCATTTTCAGTGTGCTTCTAATTTAATAGGAGATATGAGGTATCATTATAGAAGATATGAGGTATCATTATAGAAGATATGAGGTATCATTAGAAGATATGAGGTTTCATTATAGAAGATATGAGGTATCATTACCCTATCTTCCCTCTTTAACGTCATCGAATCCTTAGCATTATTATGGAACTGGGGTTCTTCAAATTGTTTTGTCAGAACAATTTCAACGAACAATATCGTCTAGTCCGTCATTCAATATTCAGCAGCCGTCCATTAAAGAATATCCGCGTCTAAAATCCAAAGACCTAATTCATGTAACAGCATCAGCACCAAATTCAAAAATATAAATAGTATACATGAACATAGGCTAGTTTTCTGCAAGAGAGAAGCGGTCAGCACATTTCATTGATGCCGGCAAGACATCATGATGTTCCAAAAATATCAAATCCGTATAGCTGATCAGTATTCTTAATCCGTATGACTTTCCTTGTAAAGCCACTATCCGGACAATGATGTATCTCAGTCACGCTTTGATTGTGCATGTTCATCTTGAAATCCGGGTTAATCGGAATTCGATACAAGTTACGAACCGTAACGCAATGGATATTGCCCGCTACGCTCGTATTTTTCATCATCATGTGATATATGTCATAAAATTTGGGAAACTTAGTTTGGAAGAAACTCAATTGGAGACGCTTGGTGGTGTAGCCCTGTTTTATAATGTTTCTGATTCGTCAAAATGGACTACGATATAGACTCGTTCCCAGTTAATCCAATGATACCTGTTGCATACACATATTTTCCAATATGTCAACAAATATTATAGGGACTCTCATGTTTTATTTCACGATTTATAATATCGTAGCCTAACAAGCTATTACTGAACGCTTAGGAACATACTTAATATTGAAAATGTTATCTGATTTCTACATAGTAGTAGTACTACGATTTCAGGTTTATTCCCCCAAAGCCTATCCAGTGCCATAACATCGCATTTACTTCCACAGTCTGTGACAAGGCTCCCGACATGTTGCTACTTTTCGTAAACATGTATTGTCATCCCTGTGTAATCTTTCTCGATTCTGCTGAGAATAAAATTTGCTCTAAAAAGAATACTTCATGCGATTTCTGTACCAGTGTCACTTTCGGAGACATATCTCCTTCAAGTGTGTCTATCAGTGGCTAGAGCTATTAGTTTGGGCGAAGGCAATTATTGATCTAGGTACTCAACAAAGAATTCCGTCGAGAGCGAGCCTTCACTGAAGAATTTTGAGGACACGGCGATTGTTTCCTATCAACGAGCTCATATGAATAGGGTTCAGTTGAATGACAGCTGAGAAGTCCTTTGGTCTGGTTCATTGCAAGTTTGTCTTTCATGCAGCTACATGAAAATTACTTCGGACGCCGGAAAAACTGAACATTTAACCCCATGTTTAGCGCTATTCCAACTTGAATCAATACAAGTATGGAATATAAATCAATTTCAATTGCCAGAAGTGCCTTGAGACATTAGTGAGGTCAATCAACTCGCCCCTATATCGACTTACGTTTGAGAAGAAGAAAAGGCAATCGGAACAAATGAAGGATACTTCATATTAAGATTCTTGAAGCGATGAAGTCTTCCACCGGACTTTCCAGGTAAAACAACTCTGTTGTTTGATAAGAGCTGTTTCCCATGGGGTGCTGAAAATGTCGGCGTACTGACAAGAAGTCACTTAAAACCACGGGACAAAATCTTGACTATAATTCATCCCAAATAACATGAAGGAGTGATGATTCGCATCTCAACCACCTTGAATGATATGACCACACGGCCCCTAGCACCGGTGTGAGAGGTATTAGATAGAAATATTCAAGAGCGACGATGATACTTTAGAGATAGCACATTAGCAAGAGCAAATGGCATTTCATGGACACAGTTGAGAACCGACAATTCCGTGGATCAAGGTTTTCTACGCCAGTAAATTTGCCAACTGTTCTCGCAGTTTTCTATAGACAGGATTATTAGTTAAAATATTGCTTGTTATCTACCATGATATTCATCACGAATATCTTATCGGTCTTGTCTTTTGAAAGCGAACAGACATAACATGAGACACGAGAAGACAATCCTCGTCAACATGTAAGCTGAAGTTACTTGCAGTGCAATATTCATTGATATGTTGTGAATGCGGCGTGTTGGAAAACGCACTCTGGCTACTGACTTCATGTCTTTCTTGGGCTAAGGTCCATTCTACGTATACCGAAGCAATGCTATGCACATGTGTAGTATGCTCCAGACCAATTTATTCTATTACTTAATAATGACCATGAAATTCAGATGAAGCATATGTTTGCTGTCACATATCTATGAATGTAATCTGCTGCTATTGCCGAGAACTGCGTAATTGCCCTGTAGTCCGAATATATTATACAAGTTTGTCGTGTTGGCTTTATTTTTGTATTTAGTCCTCGAGCTAGCAACCAAGTCCCAAAGAAAGATGAAAAAGGTGGTCATGAAGGCCAAGTTATTCCAGGTGATCGTTTTAGTAACTCTTTGTCCTTAATTTCTAACCGAAATAATATATCAGAAGCCGCCAGCAGATCACAAGTGTTATTATGTGTTGCATAATCGATTATGCCTTTGAACATGATTAACTGAGATCTGTCTCTTACTCGTCGTAGAATGTGTTGGTGCTGAGGGGCCTGGGTGACCTCTGAAAGAAAGAAAAAAACTGATATGGTATAAAGTGTTTGGCTTGCAATAAAACTATCCTAGTTTCATAGTACAGTAGATCGAAACGGTGGGAAAAGGAACGTTTATTAAAATTACATAGTTTACGCTGCTCATCTTAACTTATATCGACATCTTTCCTCTCTACGTTCAAGCCGATCAGAACACAGACAGCCCTAAATCGCTCTAAAAATCTGAAGGGATCTTGCATTTTGACCTCCAAAATCCGAATCATCTGATATTTATCTTACATTTGATTCAGGTTTCGTTTTTTAGCGAGATCTATTCTTATAATAGTTTACGCGGGGCCACTGTCTCACTTGTATTATTGTTGCTAGAAACAGGAACGATCTTATTTCAGACAATTGTAGCATCCTCATTCCCTGGTAGAGGAATTGTGCGAAGGAAAGATATATCGGGAGATAATGCTGAATTGATAGCACAACCAAACAGTTATTTGGTTTCATACCTCATGTAAGAATCACGAGACAATGCATGCAATAGCCAGGTCTGGGATCAACAATGCGTCTAGACTTTAGCCTTTTTAGCTGCACAAAAGATTGGACAATAGCTCCCTTCATGAAATATCTACCGTTATTTGTCCCGTAGAGCCGTGGACTGCACGGAGGAGGCAGAAAACGCATATAGAACTGCCTTCGCCTTCCCACTTGGTCTGACAAACTTCTTCAAGTCAAGTGTGAGGAAGGGTCATTGCTTTTGGTATAGCGGAGCTAATACATCGTAGATGCCCGAGGGCAAAAGTCACTCAAAGTGGTATTAGGTTATAAGCATGAGCTAGCTCGGGATTGATCCACAATTGGAGATCGGCCTGCCAGTTGGAAAACAGGTGATCAATTTGTAAATGATATTTAAAAATGTCCCAAAAGTCGTCTCCATTTTCTGCTGTTTCACTCATTAATTTTTTCGGATAGCAGTATCTGCAGAGTTGTTGGTTGCTCCAATGAGAATTTGTGTTTCACTGATATTTGTTGGTCACTAATATGATTATATCCCCCGCAGGCGATAACAAAATAGAGAGGGTTTAATTACGATAAGTAAAGTAACCTCTTGTGGGTAATTACCTCATCTGGAGATGGGCGGAATATTTAGTTCATCCTAACCTGAAGGCATTGTGACATGTTGGAGGCAAATACAAATTTCGATCCAGTGTGGTTTCGAGAATCTCCATCTCCTTTTCTCAAATAAACTACGGTTAGCTAACGGATATTTTATTCTTGCTGAAAAAATACTTAGTCGTGTCTTTTTTGATTCACCTTGTCCGCACTGGGCTATATAATCATACCTTCATGCGCCGCAAGTGTAGAGACAAACTGAACGGATGTGAGCCTGAAGTACTAAATCACCCAGTTATCTTAGCCGTCCCAATCACAATATGAGTGTAGCATAATATAGGTCAAAACTATAGAATTATTCGACCGGTCTCGAATTTACACGGTTCCTCTGCATTGACAGCATCCAGGACTTCGGGTAATTATACACCGCCGAGCATTATCACTGGTTATATAAGAATATATAAAAATAATTTAACAAGATCCGACATGCAACATTATTAACATTGACTTAAAGCTGATATTCGGAGCACGATTAGAATAAGAAAATTATACTACCGATAATAGGTATAATAATAGGTATAATAATAATCAAATCGATCTTGTTTAAAGTACGTTGATACGGAAAAATAAGAAAGTTTCAATTTCATACGACGTAAACAAGTCATGACAACACATCAATTTAGATATCAAATAACTGGTCTGTATGGAACTTCGGATCTCCTCTAACGATGAAATTTAAAGCCATTCGACCTCAAGCTAATTGTCACATTAATAAATGCAATCATCTAAGCCGTTATTTAATATTCAGTCGTCGGACAATACAAGTTCCCGGGTCTATAATTCAATGACGTAATCAGAAGAGAAGAGAATATAAAAAAGAGTCATAGTATACATAAACATAGGCTAGTTTTTTGCAAGAGGAGAGCGGTCTACTGTTTCAATGATGCCGGCAAGACATCATGATGTCCCAAGTACCAAATCTGTATCGGCATAACTCTGCTTTACAACTTTCTTCAACAATGTATTGTGACGTTGATTAAAATCGTCACATTTCAAACAGTACCAGCTAATGCTACTGGGTGGGATATGTATACGCCCTATGCGGGTCTCTCTGGAATAGTACTGCTCAGAAAGGGATAGTTTACGATGTCTAAATTGAAATCATCTTTCTAACTTTTAAGTCGACGAGGGAGAAATCCGCTTCATTTTTATAGAATTATATTTCCAAATAATTGATACCTTTTTGTCTATCTGTTGTTTCCTTCATATCCAGTGGCGATGGATATATATCCTTTGGTGTGTCAATAATATCAATTATCCACCACGAAAAGATCGTTTATATAGGGTTTTATGGATGAGGAGCTGGCTTGAAATGGTCGGTGTTTTGACAGCTTTTGTATACAGTCGTATTCAGAAGAGAACAGACACAGGTCGGTACAAATAGGTGCACGATTTGAATACCTATATTGTCTTGGTACATTGTGTTGCCAATATTACCGAGGAAAAATCAAGGAAATCTATCAACAAAAAAAACATCCCATGAATGATATCCCTTGTATGTCGTAGAACTGAAGAGATCTTAGGTGGGCATGAGGCTGTATGGTATGCGTTTCTTTCGCATTAAAAGCGTACATTAAAAGCGTATCTGAGATACAACACATATCACGAATCGTTAGATTCTTGGTATGTTCTTTAGAATAGGGAAACCAAAAGACTATACTGTGAAGTCAAGTGGCTCTGTCAGTATGTTGGCACCTCTTCCCACTTCCCTTATATGCGTTGTAATTTTTACCTGTATATGGCGATATTCTGCTGGTGGACGTTTCGTCCCCGAGATCCGCCACCTGTACAGACCTTTGAGTCTTTGATATATGTTGGCATTGTGGGAAGTTGATGCTGGGTCGACATCGGGCCTTACAGACTAATCTTTTGTGTTAAATGCCGTCACTTTTATCTGACGACGATACAGCTCACCAATCCCCAGTGTACGAGTTGTCACAGCGACACAGCTCATCAACTACCAATATACGAGTTTTCAGAGCATTTCCATCATAGCTTTCTAGATTTGGATCTAATACCGCTTATGCCGGTGCTAGAGGCCGTGCGGTCATGTCATCCAAGTTTCCACATGAACAGGTAAAATAAAAGCGTACCTGAGATACAACACATATCACGAATCGTTAGATTCTTGGTACGTACTTCAGAATAGCGTAACCAGAAGACTATACTGTGAAGTCATGTGGCTCTGTCTGGCACCTCTTCCCACTTCCCTTATATGCGTTGTAATTTTTACCTGTATGTGGCAATATTCTGCTGGTGGACGTTTCGTCCCCGACGTCCGCCACCTTTTTTCAGACCTTCAGAGTCTCTGATATATGTTGGCATTGTGGGAAGTTGATGCTGGGTCGACATCGGGCCTTACAGACTAACCTTTTGTGTTAATTGCCGTCATTTTTATCTGTTGACGATACAGCTCACCAATCCCCAGTGTACGAGCTGTCACAGCGGCAGAGCCCACCAATTACCAATATACGAGTTTTCAGAGCATTTCCATCATAGCTTTCTAGAATTGTATCTAATACCTCTTATGCCGGTGCTAGAGGCCGTGTGGTCATGTCATCCAAGTTTCCACATGAACAGGTAAAATAAGAGCGCACCTGAGATACAAAACATATCACGAATCGTTAGATTCTTGGTATGTGCTTTAGAATAGGTTAATCAGAAGACTACACTGTGAAGTCATGTGGCTCTGTCAGTATGTCGGCACATCTTCCCACTTCCCTTATATGCGTTGTTATTTTGAGTTTTTCAGTATCCCCATACATTTAGCGCCAGAGGTTTAGGAAAGAGTGACGCAGTTTCTTTCTACAGGGGTTTTACCTCTTGAAGAGCCCTCGTTAACAGTGTTGAAAGAAGATTAGAGGTACAACATCCAGAAACAGTTATGGATGTATATTTGTATGGTGTTTCATGCATTTTGATAGTTCAGTACACTTTTGATATATGGACATGAGTGGTTGGAGAAGAAGTAACTCTTACCTTGAGAAACAATTTGAAACTGTTAAATAAATCTTTCATATTGAATGCAGTTTATTAGCAAGTAGACATATTCGATGATGGAGTGCGTATACTCAATTTCGTCAACAGCATCGGGTAAATGTAAGGCCATATAACAAAATTGTTGTTATTTGAAGCCTTATCTGCTTGGACTAGACGAACTTCTTTCGATTTGAAGATTGCTTATATCCGCAATATTCTGCCAATAGGACGGATTGTTTCAGATACAACCGCCTTGTCCGTCATTCCATATTCATTTTCCGTCCATAGCAAATTCGTATAACAGCATTAGCACCAAAGTAAATCATCATATTTTCCTAGCCCTTGGTAAGGTCAAGCCAATCATCGAGTACGGCGGGTTCAACCTTTTCTCACTTTGGTCACCTATTAATAAGGTACTGTTCCAGTGCAGACAATAATATCTTCTGGACTGCCTCCAGATTCATCCGTCTCAGCTCTCTATAGTTAGGTCTCCTCATTAAGCGTGCCTTTTAGGTTTCCATTACTCAGTGTGTAAGGTTATCAGACGCAATATGCTTGCATGGTGTATAGATAAAATTCGATGATTCATAGTCACAACTATGGCCTCCAGACGTGTATAGATCCCAGTCAAACTCTTTGACAGCAATGAATATTTTGGGAGATTTTGTATATTGATATGGAATGCAAGGGATTTTTTCTAACGTAAGTTGGTGCAGCGTAAGTTTTTCCAGTCCCTTTTTCAGTGCACAGACGTATCTCATTTTATTTTAAAGTACCAAGATTTATCTATTCCTAGTCGTATAGACACATATTCAGTTCAAATTTTAAGTTTAATATTCAGAAGACTGGCACGTTTGAGCGCATAGTTATGCTAGTTCAGTTTCGAAGAGTATCACCCATATCTGCTGTACACATTCTGATGCACATGTAAACACCTAGAGCAAATTTCGGAGTTCGTCTAGATGAAAGGCTGCAATGAGGGATTACAACTGTGCTTTCAATTACTTAAAGTTTGGGGTTACACGCTTTCAATTTATAGATTTTCTAACGCCATTAGCAGATTAATTTTTTACGGTTTGTGAAAATTTAGTCTTCAAATGCCTTCGCTAATAAGGTTAAACTTCTTATAAAACGTATTTAAACTATCAGATTTTTTAAATAAGAAATTCAAACCGAAAAGTTATTTGTTTTATTTCGTCAGAAATAACTTTAGGATAGTTAACATTTCAATAACTCGCCATCTCATCCCTTCAAACGAAGCATGGATAACTTTGAAACTGGTGCAAACTGGAAATTCCGTTTAGTTTGATATATGTACATCATCCTGTTCGAATTTCATGACTTGTCGCTTAATAGAATAGGACATATTACAGTTCCTAATCTTCCTAACCTGACAAAACATTTAGTGCGGAAAAGAGTGAATGAGATGCAGCTTTCTTCGATTGATGAAGGATGGTTTCTACAACCGAGTTAAGATGAGTTATATCTCAACTTAAATGTATTAAATTTTCAATATCATTTGTTCAAAAGTGTAAAATAGTGATCACCATCTCGCAATTATCCAGATGTCTTCTTTGACAGATCTTTTTTTTTCAATTTCATTTCGCATCAATACATATTTATCGTCACTTTTTCACATACATACGCCTAGTAGCATGTGCTAGATCCCATGTAAAATTTTACCATTTATATCAACGTCATAAAAAAAAATCGCAGAAACTTGTAAACAGAGCTCCTTCACTAATTGTTTCTAAAATTTGGCTACATATATTGCATGCTGATCGCAAAATAAGAGCGTAGTGAGCAACATTCATTGAGTTACTTCTCGTAACTTGTGTTCAATTCTGTTTAACTCGATGTTAGCGATCGTGTGAAGCCATGTGCTTCAGTTCCGCATTGGAGTATCATTTACGTAACGTAGAATGCTCACTTTGCGTGGCTATTGAATCATTCCCTCTCTAATACGTCTAAAATCCCTGTTTCTGCCTCAGATTAAGATAATCCTCCAGATATGTTGATACCTCTTTTTTATTAAGCGTTATACATGTGGCATAATCTCTTTGCAACCTGTGCCGATCGTTTTCAAGGTCATATTCGCGCTTCCCTTAAAATAATTCGATGAGGTTTCTCAGCCAAGGAAGAAATTGACAACCGGTAGTAAAGTAGCTTCAGCGAACATTTGGTCCAATAGTGTCCGGTAGTTTCTTATGAGCAGGACATTGAAAGGACGGAAAGTATCGGTCTGGGTAATTACCACGCACACTATTAATTTCCGTCGAAACCAAACCTAAACTTAATTTTGTGAACGCGGGCGATGTGGTTGCTCGATTGCCCGGTCGGGTAATTTAGGATAATAATGCCAAAAGCGTTACCAATCCATTTTAATCTGACCACTCATTAAATTTGGCATGCCAAAGAAATGGTACCAGACAAGAACTGTATACACCGTATGTATACCGTTCCAGGTTATTACTGCCCATGTACAGGGAGTTAACCACATTTCAGCAGCGTTTTCTATGCGACACCTTTCTGACGAGGGAGGAAGAAAGATCTGTCAATAAAGTTACATCGGTTCTTTATACTAAGTGTAAGCATTGGTTTTAATCGATAAATTAAAAGCATATACCTGACTGATCCAGTGCAATATTCCCTTCGGACCAAGAAGGGAGACAGCAATTCAGGTTTCCGGAGAATTTGAACGTCTATCTTCCTGTCTAGGGATGCTCTTCTGTGACGAACAGTGTGAAAAGACGGAAATCAATAACTATAAGTAGAACTCCAATCCTGCAAGACACCTTTTAACCTTAGTGTAGTCAATCAACTCTTACCATTGTCGATTCGCAGGTTAGAGAACGTTAACCAAAAGTAAATGGAGAAATGCTCGAAGCAATATAAGAAAGATAAGATGCTCGAAGAAAGACAAAAGCCCAAATTTTCAGACAATAGTGCCCTCGTTAATAGTTGTTTCGCCTCGTACTCGCACAGTCTGACTGATTTTAAGACGATCTGTATGAATAATATCTGTTGACCGCATGTTTCTGTAATTAAGAAAATAACAATTACAAGCATAAAGGGTCTTTTCAGAAACAGAATTAAGTGATGGCATGCAGTTAGCCCTCTTGTCTGTCAAGTTTAACACTGAAGGAAGTTTCGCAGTGTTCGTGCATGCTATGTGCCTTCAATAGCATCTTCTACTACAGTAATGAGTTAAAACAATCACATTTCGTTAATTCAGGTAGTCATTTTCAATATTATATGTACGTATTGTACACACTGCATCATTGAAATGCTATCTTCATACACCATCAGCCAATCACTACGTTCACACTTCGAACTAGCCTTGGTATATGTCCTTCAGTGTCCGTAGTATCAATTTCATCTATGAACCAACAGGAACTTGCACACTGATTATATGTAGGATGACGCCATTCCTCAGTAGCTACTTCATTCCTCCTAATGTGGCGGTATGGTTGGCCCACTGTATAGGTCAGAAATTCAATAACGTACATTACGAATTTCGAAACGATCCGAGATAAAAAACGTCTCTAGACTCTTTATAAATCCCTTGACGGCAACTGGTAGGCTAATATTCCATGACTAGTTTGAACTGTGAACGTGGAAAATGACTTGCTGTGAGAAAATATCAACGAACTACAAACAGTTACGTATCATTCGTTCCTTTAACGCGAACTATGTAATTCCCTCCGGGAATGCGGTCTATTTTGTAGAACAGTTCTGCTGTTGGGATATTGAATATTGTCATTTTAGAACGTCCGTCGAAATTCATTTTCACATATACATGTACTGTCCTCCGGTTCAAACAGATCTGAAATAAGAAAAAAAGATATTCATGTCATCTGTATCACTGACAAATATCGATTCATGTCATCTGTATCCCTGACAAATATCGATTCAGCCCAAAATAGTCCAGGCCATCTCGAGTATAATTTGCATGAAACTCAGGCTTTGGTTGTGGTACCTTACGAACAACATGATGAACTTGTCATATACGGGCCGCGTAGTTACTTTATGGTTTTCACATAAACTGCTGCAATAAAAACGCGGCTGAGATACGAAGGCTGCGTCTCAGAATCCTCTGTATTCTAGTCTGAATGTGAAGTGACTATAGAGGCTTTCATGTGGAGTCGTATGGTTGTTTCATGTCGTCTGACGTCAATTTTTACATGTTTCATCAATATTCCAATCGCCGATGCAAAATATCAATGAAATGAGAGAGAGAGACAATTAAGGTTTAACGTCGCATTCAGCAATATTTCAGCTATATAGCGACGATCAAACAAAATTCTTCCAGCGTTGCTGCTCGATAAAAAGTATCTCTTGCAATCTTAAAATCTATGCAGTCTATGAGAATGTTTCACCGTGAGATCTTCATGGCATGGAATACACCTTGGGACCGGCTCTATTTGTAGTAAATATTCGTGAGTTAATCGTGTATGACCGATCCTACATCGTCTAATGGCCTGATCGAAACGTTTCTTGCTGTTCAGATGTGTATAATCAACAATTTTTTTTGAACTCGTGAAGTTTGTTATTATCCATAACATCCCACAACAGCTTTCTTACATAAGCGCAGATAGATGGTCTGAAATCGCTGTATGGAATTCCAACAGGATCAGCCTCTTTATTCAACGAAATGAACTAAATCAAACCTAATTTCTTGTAATTGTAATCTGGTAATATTGACACGAGTGGCTTCATTGAAGCTGTTCGTCTCTCTTGAGACAAAAAAATATGGATTGCGTTCAAATAAATGTTTAACTGAATCAGTCACTTGTATAAGTTTATGTCGATGGAACATGATACATTAGTAAATATTAATCTGATGTGAAATAAAATAATTTTTTTCTCCCTTTCCAAGCAAAAAAAGCAATAATTTTGAAGAAAATGACGAAAACATCACTTTTCAATGATCCCCCCTCCTTGGAGGTTATGCAAATAGGCTCAAAATGACCCCAATATGAAAAACGACAAATTTAGGGAGTGCCAGCGCTAATGTTTTGTCTTTCTGGAGACCGCGCAAAACGGCCTGGTAGAGTTAACGCACATATTATTCAGAGTTATGCAGCCAATTCCTGTCTAACGCCGACGAAATTATGTTACTCTCACAGCCTGTGACAATGCCCCGGACATGTTGATACGTTTCCGTGACGTATATTGTAATTCCTTTGTAATATTTGCCAAGCCCGTTCAGAAAATATTGGTCCTTCCCGTCAAAGAACAGTTCATAAGAGTGCGGTATATGGTAAGACGTTTACGTTTGGACGAAAACAAGTATCAATCTTAGTTTAGGCATAACAAAGACTTCCGCCGTGAGCTAGCGTTGTTGCAACGCGTTTTAACACTGCACGTAGAGGGAACGCATTTGGTCAAACACTTAATTGTGACAAAACAGGATAGGACTTGATTTTAACGAAGAATCATCGGCGATGATGACGCCTTTTGTCCAATCACTAAAAGCAGACCGATTATGCCTGGAAGGTCTATGAATCGATAATGACCTTTCCAATCTCAGGAGCATCTTCATCCTCTTCGTTCTAGAATACCTGAAATGAGTTGAAGTCCTAAGTCATCTACGTCTGCATGACTTAGCTTGGATAGCAGTTGATCAGTAAACTTATCCATATATTTACATATTCATCAACGCAATAAAAAGTGATTAGATATCATTTAGAAAATTTTAATCATCGGCAAAAGACACACATATTTTGGTTCACCTATGTCCTCTTTTTTTGTGAGAATGATATTTAAAATAATTTTGATCCTTACGTTGAAGAATAAGCAAATTATTACAAACCCTCACACATTAACTTTATCGAACAGCAGTAATTTGGAACAGCTAAGTTCTAATATGCGAAAAATGGTATTGGATTTCAAAGCTCCACCCATTATTGTAACTACAATGTCATCTCCATAATGGACTGGCTCGTTATATAATACCAATGGTGAGGTGGCTTAGCAAAAAGATCGTGACACGCTGGACCAAAGCACCAAACTTGGCACATCCATCACCTGAGGCATACAAAACAATATCAGAAGGGGTGCCCATCACTTTGGATCATGTGACGCCCTCTGGCCCCCAAAAGGGCATTTAACCCTATCTGGCCTGGGCTTTGTGGGACCTGTCGTGGCCTGTAGGCCATTCTCTTACTCCTTGAGTTACATGTAAGAGGCTGAAACTTACCACAATATACCCCTGGGTCAAGCTCTACCAGAAAATGTAAAAAAAAAAATCCAAGATGGCCGCTCTGATGACGTCATTTTTCAAAAATCGCACTTTTCCGGTCAGATTTTCCGAATTTTTTATTTATGCAATTTCTCCGCAAAAACTGCGTGATAAATTAGTAAATATTAAAGTGATGTGAAATAAAATAGTTTTCGCCAATTTTTCGTCGCGGAGAAGCAGAAATTTTGAAGGAATATGACAAAAACATCAATTTTCTGGTACCCCACGTGGCCGCCATCTTGAATTTATCCATGATCTCCTGCTCGGGGGGTTATGCAAATTGGCTCAAAATGACCACAATATGATAAACTATAAAGTCACGGGGTTTCAGCTCTCTGATTTTTGTCGTTCCGGAGATAGCGCAGGAAGTTTGATGGAGGGGGGCATAATGTCCCCCCCTCCAGGCCAGGCAGGGGAAATATTACCAATTAAAAAATAGATAGCTTACCAATATCTTCATTATTTTTATTATCCTAGAGGCTAGGAAGCTAAAACTTGCCACACTATATCTAGGGTTCCAGTGCTACCAGAAAATATAACAAAATTCAAGATGGTCTCTATGATGATGTCACGGTCACGTCATTTTATAAAAAATAAGCCATTTGTCTGATTTTTAGAATCGATTTTTCACACTTTTTACTTGTGCAATTTTCTTTGCCTAAATTACCTTGCGAATTAATCATCTGATGTGATTTAAGATATTATTGGGTAGTTTTACGTAGAATAATACACCAATTTTGAGGAAAATACTCCAAAAACAAAATTTTCGAGGTACACCACCGTTTCGTCAAATCTGAATTTACCCATGATGTTCTTTTCCGAGAATAAAATGCCCCTAATTTGATTTGTTATAAAGATACAAAGTGCTAGCTTTAAACAGTTGCGAGCCCCAGAGGGGGGGGGACTGGATCTGAATCCACTAATAACAATTGAACACAGGAACCTCCCCTTTCAGTATCATTTTTCTTACAATGTACATGCACAACCGGCATATAATTAGAGTAATGCACGGGTGTTGAACCATGCACATATATATGTAATGGTCTTGGCACCCACTGGAATATATTAGATGTAGTTTTAGACAATGGATGATATTAGGGTGTAACTGGAAAGTTCTGTTTTCCTCGTATTCCTTCAAAATTAACCCTACCTGGCCTAGGCCCCCCGCCAAATATTCTGCGCTATCTCCGGAACGACAAAAAATGGAGAACTGAAACTCCAGGACTTTATCGTTTATCATATTGGGGTCATTTTGAGCCTATAGACATGACCCCCCGAGCAGAGGATCATGGATAAATTCAAGATGGCGGCCACGTGGGGTACCAGAAAATTGATGTTTTTGTCATATTTCTTCAAAATTTCTGCTTTTTCGCGATGAAAAGTGGACAAAAACTATTTTATTTCACATCACAATAATATTTACTAATTTATCACGCAGTTTTTGCGGAGAAATTGCATAAATAAAAAAAAATCGAAAAATATGACCGAAAAATCGTCAGGAAAATGGCTTATTTTTGGAAAATATTGTCATCATGGCGGCCATCTTGGATTTTGTTACATTTTCTGGTAGGGCTTGAACCAGTGCTACAGTGTGGCAAGTTTCAGCTTCCCAGCCTCAAGGATAATAAAAATAACGAAGCTGTTGGGAGGCTAACTATTCTTTGAATAGCAATATTGCCCCTCAGATGCCCTTTTGGGGACCAGAGGGCATCACAGAGCCCAGAGCAACGGGCACCCCTTCTGATATTGTTCTATATGTCTCAAGTGATGGGTGTGCCAAGTTTGGTGCTTTGGTCCAGCGTGTCACGATCTTTCCAAAATATGGCCCTAAGCTACCTCACTACAAGCAGAATCGGACTTTCATACTGTACTACTCTCAGATGACGTCATTATTTCCGTCAATCTATGCGAGAGCATTACTTAGAACATCAGGGTCCTAATAGTTTCAAGACTATCCACCGAATAACTGTATGACTATTCAGATTATTTTTCCCATTTACAGTTGATACGGGTCCCAAATCAGCGCAACGCCAATCCATGGAATGAAGATGTCATGAGGACCTAACGAATGACATCATCGCAGGGGTAGATGGGATAGGTGCTACAATTTATCAAGGTGATCGTTGTATGCATATACGCGAATAATATCAGTGCACTAAATAATCTACCGATTACTAAGGCGTCCTAAATTTGTCTATGACATTTATTCCCTTGCGCATATGGACGTAACTTGAGGGAGTCGTTTGAGGTGGCAAAGGCTAAGTAACACACGGAGCAATATTCAACGAGAGGTTTGAGAGGGGCTTGCTTCAACGCTTTTTGTTGAGAAGCAACAGGAACTTGATAATGGGTTGTCTAGCACCGTAAATGCACTTATCTTTATGGCACCATTTTATTAGAGCCCTGTCTGTGTCTTGTGTGCTGTCCTCGGTGTTTCATAGGGTGGATGGCGGGAGTCTGTTCCACGCTGTTTCAAAGATTTACAACAGGAACGCAACTTGCCCGGGTGGTGCTTAGTTGCCTCGTCTCGATATGACTGAAATATTGTTGAAAGCAACGTTAAATCCTATTCACTCACTCATTAGTAGACATGGACGAAGCTGTACACTAATCTCATATGTGTGTGGTACCCTGTGTGAAGTAATACAATAGTAATCTCAACACAAAATTGTACCTCCTATTTTCTCACCTGAACGCCTGTTTGGTGGGAAGTCATCTTCCGCTCTACATGATTAGTGCGAGCTTCCTACTTCCGAATCGATCAGAAATTCGGTCAACAGGATAAACAACTGCGTGGTGGAGTTAATAATTCAACAATTTCTACCAAAATAAGGATTGATTTAGTAAACTCTTCTGACAGGGTAGGAGAAAAGCATGTTACAATTGTCTGAAGTTTATTTGTTCCTGCTCAAACAGACTCAAACGTGCAGGCACAAATGAGATAGTCCTTCTACGAGGAATAAATCTAGCTTAGCCACACCAAATATCCGACGGATTCTTGCATTTTGACCTCCAAAACTTCATCCGAATTATCGATGCTTATATAATATAATGCTTTATTTATTTCATGAGGATTGTACACAGCCACAAAGTACTCTCCTCAAGCTTACCATCTCTTATATTTGATCTATGATCCGTTTTAATAGCATTTTAGCGAGATCTAGTCTATAATATTTTAAAGTAGCTTCCGTGTCTTACTTGTGCTCGCTCACTTGTAGTATTGTCGATCATTTCATACAGTTGTAGCATGCTTGTTTTCCATGCCTGGTAGAGGAATCATGCAAACGAATACTGTATATTGGGAGATATAGCTGAATTAACAACATGACCATTCATCCTGTGAGGAGGGACTCAGAGGAGGTTACTAAAACACTCTTTATGTTAGGAGGAAATGCTAATTTATTGACTCATTCACGCTGTTTTTGTCCTGTATGACGGATTGCTGATCGTCGATGAGGCAGGAAACACGTACAGCGGTCATTAACTTCTCATCCGTCCTGGTAATGACTTCCCCGACTCGGCTAAATGACAGAGACACTCTTGGTGGTATTGTGATATCATGCTGGAAGCGAATCCACATATGATATCGAGACCCACCCCCACTCCACTTACCTATACCGTATTCAGACTAATTACCAAACCCTACTCATGTAACAATAGCGTAAAATTATCTAATGGTCTGAGTGAACAGCTTTCAGATATTCAGCGTCTAAATGTTGCGCTAGCGTGTAGGTCACAAGCCACCAATAAATGTTCTGGGTCAGAGATTATAATCAGGACGCGGCTTCGGGCGAACATCGATTGACCATTAAACAGGAGTGAACCAGAAATAATCTGTGATGTATTTTAAAATGTTTCTCTAATATCAAGACTATGAAATATATTCCAATGATCAGGAAACGTCGACTTTATGACAAAAGAGACGATTACAATTTCGACATCGTAAACTATCCCTTTCTGGACAGTAATATTTCAGTGGGACCTGCATATGGCGTATACATATCTCGCTTAGTAGCATTTGCTAGATGCTGTGTTAAATGTGACGATTTTAATCAACGTCACAAAACATTGTTGCAGACACTTATAAAACAGGGCTATTCCACCTAGCGCCTCAACTCAAATTTGGCGATACATATCGCATGCTGATAGCAAAATATGAACGTAGCGTGCAAGATCTATGGCGCTACGTTTCGTAACTTGTGTCTAATTCCGCTTAACCCGGGGCTAAGGGCCGTATGAACCCATGTTCTTCAAGATCCTCATGGTACTCATATGAAGTCACAATCAAAGCGTGACTGAGATACATCATTCTTTAGATGACGACTTTAGATAACGAATATTATGGACTAAGAATACTGATCAGCGATACGGATTTGATATTTTTGGAACATCATGATGTCTTGCCGGCATCATTGAAAACTGTTGACCGCTTCTCTCTTGCAGGAAGCCTATGTTTATGTATACTATGATTGTCTTTTTGAATTTGGTGCAAATACTGTTATATGGAATAGGTCTTTGGATTATGGACGCGGATATTCTCTAATGGACGACGGCTGGATTATGAATGACGGACTAGACGCTTGTAATTCGACGACCTACACTTCTCATTCCTATTTCAATACCTTTATGAATACGGAGTTTATATGCTAAATACTGCAGGAAAATAAGCTTAAGGAAACCACCTGTCTGGATCTTTGATTGATTCACTCCATCACACTTTGGATCCACTCACTGTGTTTAGTCATAAACACCTGCGCTACAAGTGTGGAGTTAAACTGGGTTCAAGTGGGCCTGAGGTACTGAATCACCCAGTTATCTTAGCTGTCGAGACTATCATAGTAATTTATTGTAGCTCGATATATAGAAGTCATTGCATATCACCCAGAGAAGGTTACCCCAAAATAGTTCGTGTCAACAAAATATGTCTTACTTATTTTTCTGTTTTGACCTTTACCATCGAAAACAGACAGTACAGCAGAGTAGAATGTATTTCACAACTACATGCATTTATAGTTCCATCGGTATCGACATTATGCGACTTGACTGTATTGACTGATATATCTTATATCACTGGTTATATATCAAATCTAACAATAATCTAATAGGTCCCTGGCCAATTCCCCTCGGCCATCAGTTGTTGACTACACCACATACGACGTACATTTAGAACTTTGACAACTAGGTTATTAAAAATGTGATCTAATATTTTAGACTGTAATTCTCTCATGCAAGACATACAAAGGATGTTGGACCATGTCAGCTTTTGCCGAGGCCTTTATTGATGTTTTTGCGCCAAGATTCTGGTGGAGCATGACAAAATTCCTAGCTCTTCATACTGCAATAAAGAAATTTTATCTTGGAAAAATAGATCAAGGTCAATCATCAGTCGTTGCACGGGGACCATGGAATCAGAAATCTTGGAATTTATATGTGGAATTTGACCTTTAAAAAATAGATCAAGGTCAGTCATAGTCAATAGACTTCAAATCCATCATCAGTTGCATATGTGGTATAAATTTTTACAAGGCAGTTTTAACCCTTCATGAACTATTGTATTTTATAGAATCTGACCTTGACAAAACAGGTCGTCATCCATCTTCAATACAAATTCTGGGTCATCGCCAGATGTATATATAACATCTATCTAGCTATCTAGCTTCGTGTTATATCACGATAAACAGTTTCTGACACTGAAAATATAGGTTACAGTCAACTGAGATAGGCTTCCAGTCAATCACCAGTTATATATGTAATATGAATTTGAAGACCCTAGCTTTAATCCTTCAAAAAATATTGCAAATAATACAATTTTACCTTGATAAAATAGGTCAAGGTAGGTCATTTTCTCCACGCTTTTGAGCTATCACTAGCTGCATATGTCGTATGAATCCCTGGTTACAATCCTTCTTAAAATATCGCGTCCACGAGAAAAATGAAGAGACAGACAAGACAGCCAGACGACGCCGGCGCCGACAATCCTTCCTTGGGCAAAATTGGGCCAGTGATGAAAATTAGAAGATTCGACATATAACTTATTAGAGATCGAATAATATGTTATTTGGTACACGGTATAGTACTCTTCACATCAATCTAATTGACAGCAAGTTGATACGAATTGGAAATAGGATCTGTGCAGTTTCATGCACCACAAACAACACTAATGTGGCTAGCAAAGCTTTGGTCTGTATGGTTATTCATATCTTCTACCACGTTGAAATTTACCGACCTTCGACTTGAGACGGATTGTGACATGTATAATGCATGGATGTGTCTGATGTTATTAAGGGATTTCTTCGGTTTGAAATGGATCGAAAATATATATTGCTTTATTTAAGTCGTATGGAGGAATATTCAGTTGACATTGTAAATTTAACATTCAGAATATTAGCGCGTTTCCCTGTTTTATCTGATTATCTCTTTATTTACAAAGAGATATGTGAATGCATAGGTATTCTAGTAAGGTTTCCAAGAATATCATCCATTTCTTTAAATACAGATTCTGACGTTGGCATTTAAGAAGACAGAATAGATTTCATGAGTTACAGTGTATGTAAGAGATCGCCCTAGGGGATTTGATCTTTGATTGCCATTCGTCCAGTTTGGGGTTAGATACTTTCCATTCATAGATTTTACACCTCCAAGGGCTTATTCATTCGTTGATTTATTTTTATTTTTTTACATTATTACTGTTTGGCAACAGTTTGTCTGTGTACATGTATGGACGGGGGGATTTGATGGGTTTTTCGCTTGAGTGGCATCCAAAATCTCATTCGTTTCTTTTTCATGCAGACTTTGGATTTGATGGGTTTTGATGGATTTTTTTTGATGGGGGATTTGATGGGTTTGATGGGGTTTTCGCTTGAGTGGCATCCAAAATCTCATTTTGTTTCTTTTTCATGCAGACTTTGTTCGAAACAAACGGTATTCCCATGACAATGAATGACCCACTTAGTAAAATTTATAAACCATACTATTTGTTTCCTACTGGCTTTGAAATAACCAGGTTGCTCCGTTATTGTTCCACATATTTGATGCATCAGTGTATATCAAAAATATTCTAAGGAAAGGGAACAGAACATATCTCGATCGCAAAATGCGGTATAAATCCATCGCTGAAAAAAAAGTCCGATTGCATTTGAGCGTAATAGCCTTTTAGCCTCGGTAAGAATAAGACATTGTAAATTTAACGTTCAGAATATTAGCGCGTTTACGTGTACCTCCCTGTTTTATCTGATTATCTCTTTATTTACAAAGAGATATGTGAATGCATAGGTATTCTAGTAAGGTTTCCAAGAATATCATCCATTTCTTTAAATACAGATTCTGACGTAGGCATTTAAGAAGACAGAATAGATTTCATGAGTTACAGTGTACGTAAGGGATCGCCCTAGGGGTTTTGATCTTTGATTGCCATTCGTCCAGTTTGGGGTTAGATACTTTCCATTCATAGATTTTACACCTCCAAGGGCTTATTCATTCGTTGATTTATTTTTATTTTTTTACATTATTACTGTTTGGCAACAGTTTGTCTGTGTACATGTATGGACGGGGGGATTTGATGGGTTTTTCGCTTGAGTGGCATCCAAAATCTCATTCGTTTCTTTTTCATGCAGACTTTGGATTTGATGGGTTTTGATGGATTTTTTTTGATGGGGGATTTGATGGGTTTGATGGGGTTTTCGCTTGAGTGGCATCCAAAATCTCATTTTGTTTCTTTTTCATGCAGACTTTGTTCGAAACAAACGGTATTCCCATGACAATGAATGACCCACTTAGTAAAATTTATAAACCATACTATTTGTTTCCTACTGGCTTTGAAATAACCAGGTTGCTCCGTTATTGTTCAACATATTTGATGCATCAGTGTATATCAAAAATATTCTACGGAAAGGGAACAGAACATATCTCGATCGCAAAATGCGGTATAAATCCATCGCTGAAAAAAAGGCCGATTGCATTTGAGCGTAATAGCCTTTTAGCCTCGGTAAGAATAAGATAAACAAATACTGATTTCGTCAGAAAATAGGTTGGGTTTTATTTCCATGGAAGAATGATTGCAGAGATTTTTCGTTGTATATAGTACTTATTCAAATTTTCAACACAATCGTTGACATATTTGGTTTGATGTTGCGGAATCCAGGTCCACTTTCAGGAATTATTTTACAATTCAAGAATCTCTGTATTAAATACAATCGTCAGGTCGACGCAAAGATGTAGTCTATTCATCCTTCCTCTCCGATGCCGACGAAATTTTACTTCACCAGTCTGTGACAATTGCCTCGGATGTTTAGATACATGTTTTTGTCGAAGAAAATTATGATATCATTGTCGTCCTTGTGGATCTTATACAAACATTGTCTACCTTTCTCTCCAATACCACAGGGAGTAGAGGAACAACCGATAGAAAAAAACGCTGCGGGAATATTCATACATCTAATATGTGCGGTGCCTTGTGATCGTTATCACAACATTAAGTTAAGGGGTAATCTGTCCAGATATATTGCAAAGATGGGTACCGATACCGGATTCTCTACCTGGATAAGGAAATGTGGGTCTCAAATCAGCTGCGAGTTGGCTCATGACGAATCCTTTGACAGCGGTTCTCGCTCGTTGTCGGGCACTTTCGCGAGAATTTTATCCAGGTTGCTGTCAATCTGGAAATATCGGTTGAAATTTGGTGGGGAAATGGATTTATTCGCCTAAGGAGGCCAACCCGGAAAATGTTAAACTAAGGTATATGCAATTTAACCAATTTTTGCTCTGTATAAATAAGTTTATTCGATTTCCGAATAAAACGGGTTATAAAACCTGAGTTTTGGAAGCGCGGTGTCGCGAAAGCGCCGACATGAATCTCCTCCATTTTATTTTTCTTTAATCCTTCCACCCTCCTAATTAACCAATTACCAGCAACGAGTTCTTGTGATTCCGTTCCGTGAATAGTGCAGAATGCCACGTTAAATTTAACCCCCTCTGAATTTATCGAACGAAAAATCGATATGACTTCGCAAAGGTAAAAGTAAGTTGGGTACCTGATGTGAATAATTACGCTATATGTGAAAATCGATGTTGTAGGAATCAACTATTCTGTGTTAGGTAACTGTTTCTATGAACGAGCTCATGTCAATATAGCTGTGCGAACACAATATTGTATTCCGTTGAATGACAGCTGAGGAGTCAGCCGGTCTGGTTCATAGCTACATATATATATTTCCAATCAATGGAGTGGTCATCAGGAAAACAGCTACATGGAAATTACTTCGGACTCCTGAGAATTTGAACGTCTACCGTCATACGTTTTTTAATAGCGCTGCTGAATCCAGAAGTGTAACAGCTGTATAAATCAATAGCTTTCAGCATAACTCCAATCATTCAAGGCACCCTTGCGACCTTAGTGCAGTCAAGCAATCATTCCCAATCTTCACTCACACGTAAGATGACGATGAAGATCTAGGGCTTTGTACATGATGTACAACGTGGCAAAGTTACAGAGAGAGGTTACAATGTTGTCTTTACTGGACTTTTAAACTTTAACTACATTCATTAACAAATATACTTATTTTTCAGTTTACCGATATTCAGTCTTTCTCTGTGGTTAATTTCTTCGATCAGCAAAATTCGGTAGTTCATCAAATGGGTTATTACAGGTATGCATATCGCATTCGCAGACACTTGTTCCCACCTCTTGCATATCGCTCCAATGTATTTCCTGTATATGGTAGGATTCTGCTGGTGGACTGTTAGTCCCCGAGGCCCGCTCACTGTACAAGTCACTTGACAAATATATGTAGGTTTATTGTTTTGGTGGGATATGTAAGCCGTACGACGTCGGGCATTACAGGTTAGTTTCTCTCGGTATTCTTGTATTTGCCAGGTTACCCTATGTATCTAATTCTGCTTAAGTCGGTGCTAGGGGCCTTGTGGATACTTCATAGTTTTCACATGAACAGCTGTAATGAAGGCGCGGGTGAGATACTAAGGCTACGTCCGAGAATCCACCGTATTCTTGAGTCTGAATGTTAGCTGCCGAGGGATGCTTTCCTGTAGAGTCATATGGTTGCTTTTTAGTCGCCAGACGTCGTCAATTTTTCAAAACACATCCACACATCATACGATGTTTGCAATGGCAACTTTGATTACCGCGTGTTAGTACTAGTGTTAGTGACACCATATTTTACTTCCATTGACACACCATTCGAAAGAAGATTCTAACACACCAATATGAAGCTAATTGTACCATACATGTTGAAGAAAATAATACAGTTTACATATTGGCAACATATATTCCAGTTTTGATGAGCAGGAGAGCAATGGTGTATTCGCAACATGAAGGGAGGGGAATTTTTAGAGATATCTTTACGCGCAAGACACGAAATATGGAGGTTGAAAGACATCTCTTTGTAGTCTTATCCTAAAAGGTTTCCAAGAATGAGGTAAATAATATAGTGTAGGATGACATCTATATCATACCTTAAAAGAGGTGGCAGTAAGAAGAATAAATCAATTCGTATTTTACAATATTTGTTTGGGAAGTTTAATAATCAGCCTGGAATGTCCAAATTGCATCTGGAGTGTAAGTCATGTTACCCAGTGGTCTGAGAATGGCAATTTGGGCATTTTCATGAAGGGTTTTCTCCTGTAGAAAAAATATGACACGTCAAACCAAAACCATTCGTGGTTCTTTCCAATAAACAAACTTCTTTATATTGTGACAAAATTATTTTGGTTTGATGTGTCACATTTTTGCTATAAGAGAAAATCCTCACTGTAAATACCTCAAAAATACCAAATCAGGCCGAGAAGCATATTTTGATCAATCGTATCTCCATTTTTATACAAGTGAGCATCGCAATTTCTTCGAGGCTGATATTTCAGTATGTAAACTTCTAGAAAAATCTGATTTGGCAGGTTTTGGATTGAAAAAAAAATTCAGCTTGATTACTACCACACAAAAGGGAGTTATTCCCTTATTGTCGTCACATATCCTTTCTGCAGAATTAAAACTTAACTAGACGACGGCCATCAGGACTGATGATCAATGTGATCCCAATCTAATTGCGAACATATATAGTCATATCTGTTCACATAATCGTTACTTACAGAACGTACAGCTCGTTTCTGAATCCATTAGATCAACTGATATATCTAGCCTGGCACAGGTCCCAAATAATTGCATAATACTCCAGTCCACAACGAACAGGTGACTGGTAGGCTTTGTATGTCACTCGTTACCATGGTTACACTGTTGCGCTTTGTGTTTGATTCGCGCGCTGAGCACCGGCTACTTGTTTTGAACGTGCCTACGAGAGATTCTTGTAAGTTTCGTATTGGCATGATACTGAAACAAAAACATTGCTCAGTTTTGCGATGCCTCGCGCTTTTCAAAACGTCGGATATGATAACGAACGAGTCTGGCCATTATCCCGTATGCTGGTAAAGAAGATACACTGCCTGTTGTACCCATATGTCATTTGGCATCCCTCTGTCATGGCTGGCTTGGTCAACAGTGAAAAAACCGTGGTCATGTCAATCCTTCCTATTTATGGCCACCAAAAACATAAGACCACGATTTTTTCACAATTGAGCAAGTTTAATATATTTCAACATTTCAGCGAGAAGCTGGGTAATGTAGCATGTTGTGACTCTTGTGAAAGATACCCGGAACTCCTATGACCCAGACAACACGTACACATGCAACTGAATGTCATCGAAAAGCATATATACATGCATATTCACCAACATTGTGAGTTCTATGTCTACCAACTAGATTATAGAGCATGAAAATATCTCCGGATCTCAATATCGATATTCAGGACCAATATAGAATACTGCATCTGATATCAAAGACACTTATGGCTTATTACATTATACCTAGCGATTATTGGTATTTGGATAGCACTCAAAATGGTTTCAAGAAGTGGTTTATAAAACGTAGTAGACTGTAAGAGATTATATGTAAAGCTAAATTTATGGGAAAACGGCAAGCTAGAAGCCCAAATAATCTGAAGATGGATCGATGAGTTATTTTAGATGAGCACTTCAGGGTACCTGCAGTATATGCATTGGACAATTCATCAGGAATCGATTTTATAAATGTCACTTTCTATTGATTAATGGATGAAGTTTTTCACGCAAGATACTTGTTTAGCACTTTCAAAAATGCATCTCACTTGAAATATGTTGATAACGGTCGTGTTGATATATCTGTATCTACGTTTATACCTTTAGAAATCTCCATACGACAACGACAGATTACGACGAGACACCCCAAATACAAAGTTTTTCTCGTTCGCCGTAGGCTAGGTTGATGATCATTACACAATCTGATCCCCGAAAGAAACACCCCCAATGCCACACTGGAGAACCAATCATTGGAACTCTATGGTTTTGCAAAATAATTTGAACTCTTGGGTCGGTGAAGCTATTCATCGGCTACTGAAGCCGTCCAGCGATGAAACCTGACCCGAGATGGAGGAGCCATCAATTTAAGTACTTGAAGGTACCCCCCCCCCCAGTTGGTGATCCGTATCTTTATCAATCGTTCGGGATAACGTAACAGGAACGTTGACGTCTGGGGTCTACTGGCGAACCTCCACGATTCAGAAAGTCACGTACCCCCGCCTTTGAACTTTTGGCGCTAAATCGAGTGTAACAGACGCTAAAGTCTATTTTCGATTTAATAATGGAGGAATAGCGTTGTCTACCAGGGATTTAGAATTATTGCGGCGAAAACCCGAGTTTCAATGATTGATTCGTCAATGTGAATGCGGTCAGGCAAATAAAAATGTCGATGTTTACTTGGGCTATGATGATATAACATGTGTCCGGGGTATCGTGGATTGAAGTGGGGAGCTTCTATGTACTCCTCATAGTCCATGTTGCTAAATTAATCTAATGGATATATTTACACCAGAGTTGTTTCCGTCTCTTCTAAACACACATTTACAAATTAGAGACGAATCCAAATAGCACAATTTTTCTCATTCTTTATTTCCTTATTTCTTATATTGTTTACATTGCACAAGTTTCTCATTCATAAGTTTACTAATATTCGCACAGATACGATCGTCTGCTGCTACACATGAGTTCATATTTTCAAACATAATACAGAATCCTGGCCACTCCCAACCCAACGTCATCAGTGATATAAATAAATTAGAATCTACAGGAGACCTAGAAAATAACATGCACTGTTCGGAGATGGGCAGTATGCGCTGTTTAAGTAGTTTCAACGTGGCTGCCACTATGGATTCCTACCTGCGTGAGTCGATTCATCATTTTCTATTCCAAAGAGAATATCGAGAGTGGAAAACGCTAGAAGCAAACTACAATACATGGAGACGAGAAAATTCTACCAAACTCCTACTTGTTCATGTTATCACAAGAAAATGGAAACCATATGTCATTCATGTTTCTTGGCCATACATGTATCATACTACATTTTATTGGTCATAAAATGTAGGTGACCTAAGACAATGCTGGTTCTTTGAATTCTTATATGTTTGCTATTCTTCTCTTTGTTAGAGCCAATGTATTGTACCAGCAGGCGAGAAAAAGTCCAAATTTAAAAATAACGTATATTGAGCATGTTTTCGATAAAGCAGAAAAACATCATAGATTGATGACGGCTATATGTATATTCATGCTTCTAATTGGTCCATACACGCAGCTGTCCAAAATAAAACAAAAATCGTAAAAAATTAATGATTACGATGACCTGTTTACTCTGTGCTATTACACACTATTTACTTATTGCAAAATCAACCAGCCACACTGTCAAAAAAGTGGACGCCTGACGCGTCAAAAAGTATTCAAAAGTACACACTATGTGTGCAATACTTAACACGTGTGTTGAGTAATAGAACACTAATGTTAAATATTGGACTCGAGTAGCGTTCACAAATTACTACGTGTGCAATAATGAACCCGCGTGTTCAGTAATGGAACACTGCCATACAGTATATGAAATACCAGTACTGGACACTATAATATAGACTTACAATGGTAAATGTTTGTATTAAATGATAAGCAGCTCAAAAGAGCTTGATTACATTCTAAAAAAAATAATTCAGACGGTGTTCGATAAATGATATCCTATATGGCGTTGTTTAGCATTGAATCATTCAGAATAGACCTACAGATATAATATATTCAGTCTCCAGCAAATCAGCTGTTGTTGCGGTGAGTTAAATAGACACACTGTGATTGGGCAAAATGTATTGCGATGACGTAACCGTGAAATTTAACTTGATTTATAAGTCATCCTTGAACACGCGTGTTCAAATAGTATTTGATTATTGAACACATGTGTTCAAAGATTATAGAACACCTGCGTTCAAATCTGCCGCCAAAAAGCAGTACCAAGACATGCGCATTCCTTGCTCGCAAAATGAAGTGACGCTTCCATTGACCTACTTTCTACAGTCTTCAACATTGGTCTCTGGAAGACACATATGGCGTCAAAAAAGTCACATAATTACTACGCGCATAAAATAGTGCGTGGAATGTATGTCGTACTACTTGATCTAAATGTTAATTTAATTGATAGCTTTCCTTGGGGTGTCAACCTCGAATGTAATTAATCAAAATATATTACATGACGGAAACGTAACCATATTTGCGTTCGGTCTACTTTCGGAAGTTCATTACGAGTATAAGCTGTCCAGTTGAACCCACTCAGTTGAGGAGACACGAACGGGCACTTGTTTGTTTGATATTGGTGCGGGTCATGTATATATTTCGTGTGCCATAGTGGTCGTATTTATTATGCCGTTGTTTAGTTTACGAATTAGCATAGTGTATTGTTGTGTATATGGCACATATCTGTGAGTGTGAGTGATTTTTGGTCAGTCATATGTGTTTGCGTTTGCGCGCGCTCGAAACTATACGCAGTCATGTTAATAGTTGTGTTGCGTGACGAGCACTGTTGCCTATAGTATTACATTTTTAAGTCCCATGCCTATCGAATAGTGGCTTATGTTGTACATTTTCTTCTTATTTTTGTATGCAACCCGGGTATCTACCTCTTCATCGTCAGCAGCATCATGCAATTTCAGCTTGTCAGAAATAGGTCAAATGGAATTGCCAGTACGGGTAGAATCATTCCAATGTAATTTGTGTAGGTTTTCATGCAATTCATTTGGTCCTTTTCAAAATCACTTTGTTCGACTGCATAAACATGACCCAAAATTCAGTGTGGCATGTAACATTGGTGCATGTGAGTTCACAACCAAACGGTGGAATACTTTTAAAGTACATGTCCATAGGCATCATAAAGCTGAAATTATAATTGATACTGGACCTGGTAGTGAGGAAGACGAATACAATGATGATGGCGATGATGATTCAGCTTCAGAACAAACTGACCAAGCTGATAGGAGTAGATATTGTAATTTACTCTACACATTATCGTCAGAAGCCAAACACAGGTTATCACAAACAGCCATTGATAATGTGGTGGGGTCCACAAAAAGTTTGTTGGATGCACATCTTCATTCCTTCAAACAGAATGTCAAAAAGTGCTTGAATGACCGGGGTATTGACATCAGTGTATTGGATCAAATACCTATTGAAAACTTCCTAGAAGAGGTTGACATATCATACAAAAGACAGTCACTGTATGAAACAAGTGAGTCTTTGTCATACGTAAAACCACTGGAATGTTTATTGGGTACAACTTGTGTTACAGTAGTAAATGGAAGTATTGAAGAGAAAGAACAAGTGGGATATTATGTTCCCTTTATCGAAACTGTTCGAGCTTTGCTTGAATTGCCTGAAGTATGGAGCCAAGTAAGAAATACACACTTTTCTTCTGATGAATTCATGAGAGATATTTGTGATGGTCAGTTTGTTCAGAGCAATCAGTTTTTCAAGGACAATCCCAGTGCATTGCAAATAATCCTTAACACTGATGATATTGAAATAGTCAACCCTATTGGCACACATACAAAGAAACACAAACTGACACTCTTTTACTATCTTTTGGCAAATATTCAGCCACAGTATAGATCTAAGTTAACTGCTATTCAGCTTCTTGGAATTGCAAAGACAAATGATCTGAAAGACAATCAAGGTGATGTCAAACTTTTGAAAGATTTTGTGGAAAGTGTGAATTTGTTTTCCACTGTTGGGGTGTCAATGCGACTCCATGGTCGGGACCGCCTTATCAAAGGGGCTCTTGTTATTGTCACAGCAGATATACCTGCATCAAACTGCCTGGGTAAATTCAAAGAGGGAGTATCCTTTGCCTTTAAGAGCTGCAGAAATTGTGAGAGTTCCTCCGATACTTTAAAAACAATTTTGACGGACAAAGATTGCACTTTAAGAAATGAAGCCACACACAGAGAAAGGTGTGGTTTTTTGGAACAACTGTCAAAGAAAGGCCGAAAGTATTGGAGTAAAATCTGGGGCATAAATGGAACAAGTTGTTTGCAAAAGCTTGAACATTTTGCTCTGACTACTGGATTGGTGCACGATCCAATGCACATTTTTTTGGAGGGAATTTTCCCTCAACATCTCTCGTTATTTCTGTACAACATCATCTACAGTAAGAAACTATTAACCTTGAAATGGTTAAATTCTTCTCTGAGGGCATTTCAATACTCTTAACTACATGTTAACAGGAAACCCGAGTCAAATTTTGAGAAAAAGGTGTTTGACGAAAACTTGAAAATCAAGCAGACATCCTCAGATTTGTTGACACTCGCTCAAGTGTTGCCATTGATACTTGGACCAAAAATCCCAGTTGGTGATGAGCATTGGACACAGTTTTTGCGCCTTATTCAACTGGTCATTATTTGCACCAGTTCATATTGCCACACAGACACTGTCACGTTACTGCACATTTTAGTAGCAGTGTACCTTGAAAATCACATGAAATTATATCCTAGATCCTCGTTCACTCCCAAAATGCACTATCTTGTGCATTTGCCCGTCCAGATGCAATTGTATGGTCCCTTGAGACACCATTGGTGTATGCGTTTCGAGGGGAAACACAGCTTCTTCAAGGGGAAAAAACTGAAAAACTTCTGTAATGTCTCTTTTACACTTAGCAGACAACACCAACTGTACATGTGCCTCATGCAAAATGGTCCGGATGGATGCAAGTCAAACAATTTCTTATATGATGGCGACACTGTCCAGAGTGGAGCTATTATTGACTTCTGTCAAAAGTACCCTGATCTTGTAGAAGTTCTGCAACAAGCTGCTTCAATCATTGCAGTACCGGAAACTCTAAGGGTATATTGCTGTCGGTGCATAATCGTACATGGACTAGAATATCGGTTAGGGTGTGCAGTGGTCCTGGATTATCAAGAGGACATTCCAGTTTTTGGAATTGTCAAGGACATAATTGTATATCGCAAAACCAAGTTTCTAGTTTTGCAGGAGGCACAAGCCATTTTGGATACACACATTTTACATTACATTCTTGTACCAACAAATACATTAACAGTGAAGTCCGTGTTGTCTCTCAAATTTAAGTGGCCTCTCAGTGTGTACAAAAGCAACGGAAGACCAGTCGTCCTTAACTCGGACACTCATACATGTGATGTGTTTTAAATCTATTCAAACATGCGTTCTTTGAAATACATCACGGGATTCAATTTCTGACTTGTTTATGGCTGCTAAATATAGGGCTTTACATGTCAAGAAACAGTTTTTGTGGTGTACAAGATGATGGGCCAGATTTCTGAAGTGACCTTATGTTGCAAATGTTTGGGTGCAAGTTCAGTTGATTTTGTCCCAAAAGATCTTCATGGGTATTCGCTCTGAAAATACCAAATTTTCCACGTTTTCACTTGCACTTTCAAAGCTGAACACTGCCCGTAAAATGTCAGCTGAGTGATAATAACATGGCAATTCCCCTCACCTGTTTAATCAATGATATAATACACGTTGGATCATTTTCGGGAAAAAAGATATTTGCAATTTGTTATTAGTTATAGAGTTAGACATCTCTCAATGTTATATGATAAAAGTTTCTAAACGGTTGAAAATAACCAATTCAAATACTCATGTTTACAGATATCTGTCATATCTTTGCTGATCGATATCTTTCCAATCTATGCTCTTCATAATAGCAAGTATGATGCTATGCTATGCGAGAATGAGCTACAAAAATAACAATAGCAAGAGCACACCGGACTCGTGCAAGTCACTTAAGTTGGAACGATGCTGTATGTATGGACAGCATGGAACCTAAAGTCTGCGCTCATCAAACTGAACTAAACTTGTGCTATTGACACTGTAGACTGGATCTGTCTCTTTGTCATATGTATTATTTATCAATAATACAACATTGTTTTATTATCCCCCCGGCATATATGTTCGTCCGTCTGTCTGGTTGTCTGTCTGTCTGTCTGTCCGTCAAATGATAACATCTTGTCAACGCAACTCCTCCTACACTTTTGATACGGTTCACACGATACTTGGTGGATGTTATCGGCACAGTCTGGAGATGCGCATGCGGGGTCCGAAATGGCGGCCTGCTATTGGCTAAAAGCAGGCCAAAATTTTGACAAAGCAGACGATGTAGAAAATGACCTGCTAAAAAAAAAAAATTCCAACGAAAGTAGCAGGCCATAATTTTCCTGGCCAACGCTCGGAATTAGCATTGCACACATGCACAAATGCATGTATTTTTTCCATGGTGTACGTAAATTTTGATCGGCAGCTGCATCTGCAAACATAGTGTTGAAAAATGAACCATCGATCACGCCGACTATAGCTTATGGCAGTCTACCATAAGTCTTGAAAACTTTTCTAGAAAATGTCCAAGCTGTGCCGTTGAGTTACCCCGGTGGGTATTTTTATCTTGGGCATCTCCGCATCAGATGCTTCCCACTATTTCTTAGTCCGCTTTACGTCGTGCGTGACATTTCCAAACTGCTCAAAACAATGTGAACACAGAGCAGCAATATGCAAGCTTTTTCTGCATCTGGTTGTCAAATAAACACTGACCCTGCTGAAGAAGTGGGAAGTGAGAGCCAGGCGGTTGAATATGTAGAGGAGTACAGATGATGTTGCAGAAACACGCACGAATCCCACAACAACAACAACAGAGATTTAAATTTGATTTTCTATAAATTTGTCGATTTGAAAAGTTAACAAAAAAATAGTAAGAAATGGTTATGGTGTTCAGTACATATATATGACATCAAGAGTGATATATATGACCTCAAGAGTGATACATCTCAACACAAAGATTCATCAGAATATTTGACTTGTGGCAAAACACATTTGATTTTTTCCAAATATTGACGGATTTGATTTTTAAGAATACATGTAGTTCTTTTGAAGGACGCCGTGAGACCCTGTATATAAGAGCTGATGCCTGGCATTAAGAGAGTCCAAACACGTAAAGGTTTACAGATTTCAAGAGACAAATTTACGGAGAATGATTTTTAAAAAGATTTTTGTTTGTTGTTTTTTTTGCATGTAGGCAAATTGCTGTGCATGTACATGAAAAATGTAGGTGCATACTGTGGATGTATTTTTTTTTACCCTAATTCGAGCCTTGATTGTAAACCAATTAATTGTGAAGCTTTCAGACTGAGGGAATATATTTCATTAAGATAATATTTGAATGGTTCATTATTCCCCTCTATTTCTTCTCGGGATACAAATTGATGCATGGCAGATTGGCGGTGTGCACTTTATACGGTATTATGATTATTGGTGGATTTGCACATGTAGAAAAAAATAGCTGTCCAACTTCATAAATAGCAGGTGATGTTAGATTTGACCTGCAATGTTTTTTTCGATGAAAAAAAATAGCAGGTCATCACAAATTTCCTAATTCGGACCCTGGCCGCCATGTGCTCTTCCTGGCGACGGAGGATTTTTTTCTTTCTGAGTTATTGCCCTTTGCGGTTCAACATACTGTAGTTTAAATGATATCTTGTCAACGCAACTCCTCCTACACTTTTGATACGGTTCACACGATACTTGGTGGATGTTATCGGCACAGTCTGGAGATGCGCATGTGCTCTTCCTGTCGACGGAGAATTTTTTTTCTGAGTTATTGCCCTTTGCGGTTCAACATACTGTAGTTTAAATGATATCATCTTGTCAACGCAACTCCTCCTACACTTTTGATACAGTTCACACGATAGTACTTGGTGGATGTTATCGGCACAGTCTGGAGATGCGCATGTGCTTTTCCTGTTGACGGAGAATTTTTCTTTTCTGAGTTATTGCCCTTTGCAGTAGTAGGTTGATGGCAATTAATATTTCCCCTTTATTGTTTCTTGTCCATGAACTAATGCTACTGCACATGCACCTTAAATATTGGTTTGAGGTTTTTGTCCTCTGGGTTTTTTGTCTGCAGATGCGCATGTGCTTTTCCTGTTGACGAAGGCTTTTTTCTGAGTTATTGCCCTTTGCAATAGTAGTTTGATGGCAATTAATATTTCCCCTTTATTGTTTCTTGTCCATGAAATAATGCTACTGCACATGCACCTTAAATATTTGTTTGAGGTTTTTGTCCTCTGGGGCTTTTGTCCTGGATTCACACAAGTGTTTGTATGTCTCGATTTGAGGAAAAATTGCAGGGCTAAGGATAAGATTATTCTGGACTTCCTCATTTACATGGATTTCCAGATCTCGACCCAGTTCACATTCTGCATAACACCAGCATCTCACACACAGCAGACGAGACTGAACCAGCACGTGCTCACAGAAATACGGCTTCCCAATTCATTGACACTGGGGTCGGGGGGATACACCATCTTCTGATGGCTCTCGTAAATATAATTTAAAAAAAACAAATATATATATATATAATATGGAAGAAATAATGAAACGGACTGGACGTTTAGATGGATTTCATGATTTTTTGAAGGCTTCAAGATGGCTAGTTCAAATAATTTGCTTTTGGTTTTTGTCTCAAGTCTAATTGAAACATTTTCACTGTACGGTCCATTGTGATGGTATGGTGGTAACGTCATTCACATTGTGACGTCAATGTGTGTATATGAATTGAAATCAACCAATGAAATCCTTCGAGGCAGAGTTTTAATTGATGGAATAAAGTGGTCAGTATATTCTTGCAAGGTTACCTCCCTTGTGATGATCCGTGCAGTCTCTGCTATCCTCAAAGAAAGCTGTATCTACCCGCATAGGATACCAAGCGACTCTCACATAAACCGGAGACATTTTTACACACAGGTCAGCATTGCGTCACTCGCTCTGCCGGAACTAGCTGAAAGTGGCCTAGTGTACTTCTAATATTGGGTATACATGTAGTTTGTTTTAACAGTCATAATATCATATGCATGTAGATTGATCAATCCGTGACTGATATTCTCTAGCTAGGACAGTCATTTCGCCAACGAAGACTGGTAGACCAGGTATAGAGGGGTGATGGCTCCCATTTACACGTGAGATTCTTTCTCGCAGTAGGGAGGAGTCTTATAGGGCAAGAATGTGTTTTCAGAATTATTTTTTATTCGAGGTAGAGTTACATCTACTTCTCTTTATTTCCCTAAAAAGTTCATTATGAAAGAGACACTGTATGCAGTCTAGCTTGAGTGATTCAAATTACGTTTTAGGCCATCAACCATGCAGATCTATATAATAATATACTATTGCAACTGGTGGTGTGCATTATGTGACTTCTAAAACTTGAATGTGGCAGTCCCACAAGCTGTTAGACCATTAGGGAGAGAAGGGAATTTGAGGAAAAAAATAGAAAATATGGCGTCGTGCGTTAGTAGTCCTTGTATCACGAATGGAGTGCCTGAACTTATCCATCTATTTTACGAAATCTTTCCTATGGAAATTATCTGGCGGGCATTTTGTCATTGATTACACTATTGCCATGTTATTTGTTCAGTTCACTTTTGGTTTGTGCACCATTTAGGAAATAATGCATAATGCACTTGTCATTTGGATCCCCCACCCCTGGAGAAACTGAAGATGGGGACATGGTAAATTGGCCTGGTAAAATTGTGATCAGGTTAGAGCAAACCTCTCTCTAGAAATGGAGGTGAAAAATGTTGTTTTTGCTTAATAACTTCTTTCACATTTATCAATTGAGAGTTCAAAAAACTACTTTTTTACCTTCATTTCTAGAGACGGGTTCACTCTAACCTGGTGATGGTATTGTGGTAATGTACGCCATTCCCATAATGACGGACGTCACCTAAGCGCATCGCTTCCAGCGTGTGTATGAACCATCCCTGCATGGGGCATTGTCTGCTGTCATATCTATCAAAGTTTGCTCCCGCAAATGTCCCCAACCTTTCAGAAAGGAAGGCAGATGGATCGAATTGACATTTGCATAACAGAAGAGTCGCATTGAAACAAGGGAGATTAACTCCATGTGATGATGGCTGGCTCTTATAGTTGCATGCCCAGGAGTCTTGTTGTCTGTGGGGCACTTATCCTATTTTCAAATAATACCGGCGTAGTAGCAATTTAAGATGGAAGAGATACTAGTTCTAGGAGAGAGACACATCCTGTTTCTCATCAGGAAAATATTATATTGAGACACCCCTATTTAATCACAACTTAAAAACATGAATAATGTTACATTTAGCATGGAGTTCTCTCCCCTTTTATCAATGTTAAATGGATGTGCGTCTTTTGTTTGAATTTCCCAATTAATGCGCATTTAAAAACGTAGGAACATTTGTATGTGATGAGAGAATATTGGCACTTTTGGGATATAAATTAACTTATGTTTGCTGGCAAAGTTGCAACAGGACTTGAAGTAACCAGGACTTGGCCCATGGCTATATGTTTTAGGCTACTGACATAGGCGTGTGGGTCTACCTTTGAAGTTCTAGTTAAATTGTCTGATAATACATATTTGAGAAACCTGATAATATTTGATATGATTTTTTGTGTTTGAATGTAGTGTAGTGATTTTAGGATCATGTACATTGCATGTCTGCTACTTAGGGGAGAAATAATTTCTAGGTCAGAAGCTAACCATTATGCCCCTGTTCAAATTATGGAGCTGCAACAGACAAAGGAAGAAGTTTGTAAGAGGGGAAGGACTGGAAGAACTTCTAGTCGAGGGTAAGATTTTGTACCTTTAACATGACCTGAACCATCCTTTTGAACACTTAGCTTCATGTTGTGCAAGTTTGTATTAACAAACATGATAAATTTAATCATTCAATCTCAGTAGTTCTTGGTATGATATAGACAGCCCCCGGTTGAAGAGTAATGCCAGGCTGGAATAGGCTTCTTTTTTCAACGAAGGACTCAAAGCATTCCAGTATGTTACGTTTTTGGCGTCAAACAATTTATGCACAGGAGGAAAAGGACTGAGAGACACTACAGTTCTTTGATTGCATGATTCCGAATGAACAGTTCTTTGTGTTTGAATGGCTTGCCTGATTCCAGGATTGAGCATATTGCACGAATTCATTGTTTCAGCTTCTGATAAGTTTGGCATGTTGACGGCAGATGCTAGATTAGTGCTTCATGAAGACGGAACAGAAATAGATCAGACAGAAGTTTTGCTTGAGGTGGCCAGCAGCACACTCATAATCCTTGGGGCCGATGAGGACTGGGTGCCCGAGACAAAAGAATCTCCCCAAACGAATTCAACTAACACAGCAAGGCTTACAGATGGTAAGTGTACCAATCTGACGAAGCCGTATCCAGGGAATACTAAGCTGAAACGAATAGTCGAATACATTCTCAGTAAAGTCAAAATTGTGAATATTCAAATGGTAAAATGACATTCGAATATTCAAGATGCCCCTCAGCCCTTCATCATTGCAAAATGCACATGGTATCTTCACGCTGGGTAAGCACATGGATACACGTAGAGCAAAGTAACATATTTTCTGCACTGTGTATAGTGTTCCATATATTGTGCAGGTATGATAAATTATATTCACCAATTTCCGACTAGCTCAGTGCCAAAATTACCTCTTTGCTATCTGAAACTCGATCAGAAGTGAGAGCTGCAATCATTTGTATAGCACAGATCTTAACAACTGAGCTGATAGCACTGACCATGCCATAGAGTGCATCATTACTCAAAACCCATATATGAATACTCTAGCAGACGTATAGCTAGCTCACCATTTTATATTGCATTTCATGCATGTTTCATACAGGAAGATCTTATAGACCACCATCATCTTGTTCATTTCTTGTTATTTTCGAATCCATGTCATTCAGGTGAACTTCTTAGAAATGACATGTACTTAACATTTCTCCCCCTGAGCCCCAATACTGAAGAATCTGAGTGATAATACTCGTTCATATGGAATTTGATGATAAAAAATGGCAATTTCGTGAAAATTCTTGATCCATATATGATAGGTCTTGTTCATATATGGTCGCGGGTTTTGAGTCGGTACATGAATCATATGATGGTTTATTCATGTAACAGTATGGGCATGGCATCCCGAAACCGTACAAACATGACAAATGTGTCTCTCAGTTGACGGTTATCCACAGACTAACTACCTTTCTAGCATTATATCTGCTGAAGCACTGACGTTGTACCCTTGCGCATGACAATATTGTGCGGGTATACCATATAATCATTGCCATGCAGCTACATAAGGCATAAATGCTTCCCCAAAACGAATCGCGAGGCTCCACTTCAAATATGTCAAATTGTTTCTTTAAACCCACATTATCAATGATTGCACAAGCTAAGTTATGAATTTGAATATCAGCATGACTGTGATCCACTCAACTTTTCATGCCGGATTTTAATCTGCAGCTCCACTATTTGGATTCCTGCATGCTACAGCAAGAATTCTTGTGGCATTGAAATATTCTTCATTTATCACAATTAATGTTCAAAATAGCTGCACAGGCAAAGTTTAGCTTTGTTATGGCATTGGCCTCGATCAGCATTGATTGCTGTGGCAAATGGAGGGACTGAGTCTGGCACTACATACTTGCAAATTTTCAATTTATTACTTTTCCACATATACATTTTCCAGGAGAAAATTTGCAAAACAGCTCTGATATTGACATGATTGATGTCCAGCCAGTAGAACCAGTCTCTCACTCGACGTCTGCAGATGCGAGCATGCCTGATGCGGATGAAAGTGCTGGTAAGTTTTCTAACGTGGGATAGCATTTCAGTTCAAGAAGTCTTGATCCACTTCCTGGTATATCACCCCTATCCTCAACCCAGCGGATAGATGCTGATTATTGCCATGGCTCTGGACTGTACCTGCTATCTCTTAAACTCAGCATTATCCCACCCCATTACCAGTTTAATTCTGGTCAAAATATCAGTAACCACATCCACACTTTGCAAGGTAGCTCTGGTATAGCCTTGTTCTATACTACGTGAGATCAACGCTATGGCTGTAAACCAGTCACCAGATGGAGTTGTTTGGAAAATACTGTACGGGCAATATTTGCCGAACCAATTGATCATAACCAATAAAATAATTCGATTCTATGTCCACTTACTTTTCATAAAAACACCTTGTTTATCAGCGACTGTCCATTTTTAGTCTTACAAGACGTCTAAACACGGACGAGGGGGTAAAACTGTCCGCATCGCCGTTGTGCGTGTAGTGTTTTTTCGCGAGTTGTGGCGCGTAATCAGCGTTCTGATCGATGCAAGATGGCGGTGATGTGGACAGTTTTACCCCCCTCGTCCGAGTTTAGATCTCTTGCCAAGCTAAAAATGAACAGTCGCTGATAAACAAAGTGTTTTCATGAAAGGTAAGTGGACATAGAATCAAATTATTTTATTGGTTATGGCCAATTGGTTCAGCAAATATTGCTCGTACATCATTTTCCCAACAACTCGATCTGGTGACTGGTTTACAGCCATAGCGTTGTTCTCACGTAGTATGGAACAAGGCTATACCAGAGCTATTTGCAAGGCCACTACTTCACAACGCTCACCAAGTGGCTTTGGCACTTTTAGCTGCAGGTGGCACTAGCTGGAACCAATGGGTATACATGTATGCAATACACATCATGTGGGGCAAAATGGAATATCTTCATGGTGGACTTGTGTTCAACGCAAGGGAGTTAATCCTCATTGGTTTGCATCGCACCGGGCTGTCTTGCAGTCTATTGACCACACCTATCATGAGTTCACAAAGTCTATTAAGCATTCAGGTAAAACATGGGGAAAGGGGAAGAGGGGTGGAAGGGATTTAATGTACCCACCACTTAATAGTTTTGGGAATGACCAAACACCCAGTGGATGTCTTTATCCAATCAACCATCCACCAAACATGAATTATTTTACCTACATCGGCGACCATTTCCACATTTCAGCTATCATACTTGGAGTAAATGACAGATCTCCATACTCTACACTGCTATTCTGAAATGTATAGCTAGGCTCTTATTTCTTAAGAAAAATGCCTTCCACCATCACATTATGAACATGCCAGATTTGTAGTACTTCTTACTCCTCCATATATAACACGTGGTATCATAAAGGTCACCTCATAATGCATGGTGGATCAAACTTCACAGTTAAGCAATTGGATAATGCCATACTTTAGTCACCCCTTGTGGACTCGATGCGTTCATGGAACTTGCTAATGTAAGTACTGGATATTTTCAATTCAATTTCAGATCTTGCCGATATAATGGCTGTCACTCGTCAAATACGTGGAATGGCTTTGTCCAAGTTCTCCACCTATGTGATGAAATACCTGCAACTGGGCAAACCCGAGTTAGTTTGGAACAAATTGATCACCGAAACAGCAGAATACTTCTACAGCGAAGTGAAAGACTTAGGGAATTCCTGCCAGTATAAGGTGATTGGTGAGAGGATGTACCGGGCTTGGCCGTGCATTGAAATGGGTTCTTCAGACGCTCACCCATGGGTAATGGTTTATCTATCTTCCACTGAGAAACATTTTGTGGTCACAGAGCCTTTATACATTTGCTCTGCTCCACAATCTCATGTTACGGAAACTTTACTCTATCCTTATTGCAAGGAGTCGTTGAAACCCTACT